>JAULKM010007311.1:0-15008 GCA_032355605.1 Rubia tinctorum | reverse complement strand
CATGAACCCTTAGGAATATCCCTCTTCTCTGTGGACGACCCCGACTTGCCAAACTATCTACTTAGTTGTATTTAGTACGCATATTGGGCTTATAAATGTATTTTTGAGAGGTACGGCGACGACCTCCCAGCATGACACTAAAACTATAATCTACGAACATGGCCTATGACCCACAAGGATTGAGGAATACACAAGAAATAAATAAGCGATCTGAACAACACAACAAGTAATGACATCTTTCCTTAAGATGATCCTACTTTATTCAGAAACTTAAGCATCAGAGGAAGATCCTGAGAACTTTACAAAATCTTATTCTGCATGTCTCTTGGAGCTAGCATAGAGCATTAGGCTGATTCCAAACATTATGATGGCCCACAAGAAATTCCCCGCATCAATATTGTAGATGAATGGTGACACCAAGTTCACTAATAATTTCTTACAGGATCACTTTGTGTCTTATAGAATTAATCATTAGACGTCCTCTCCTTATACACCTTCTCAGCACAGAGACTGTCCTTGCCGTTTTATATCATTCTTCCATGATGAAAGATGATTGGATTGATGTTTTCTCTTCCGCGGTTTATATTTAGAACTGAATGCCTATTTCCATTTTATAAACTCCAAACCATCACCATCACATCCGCCACCACTCTAGCCGGAATCTGCAAGATAGAGCCCCCGGAGTTGTCCAGGGAGAAAAGTCTCTGATGATAAAGTCAGAAAGTGTATTTGAATAAGGAATGAATAATTGAGTATACAATGTTACCTTACTCTTTTATATAGGTTGGTAGATATGGAAACCTTTTTGTTTGCTTGTGATGCAAGTACTGAAGCTCTTCCTTCGGCCGACCCAAAGGATATTACTTTGAGGGGAAAATAGAGAAACATTGGCCGGCTAGGCTAGGCATTCCGGCCTAGCATAAATGACACATTATCAATAAGCCCCTATAAATTTGAGGGTTCAACCCTCAAACTCATCCAAGGTTTTTCTAGTTCAACCTCCGGGTCCCTCTTGATAGTTTGTTGCTTTGGCTTTCGATATGGTTCCTTCTAACTCATCATTGGAAGCAGAATGCGATTTCTGAGCCCCTCGAGGGTTCAAGGGTTTGGCCCTAGGGTAGACTTAGAATCTGATCCTTAAGTTGATTTGTTCCTTGGGATGTCAACCTTCGAGTCAGCTTTGGGTCCGACATTTCGTATTGATTTATTCATTGAGGGTTCAACCCTCATCTTTCTAACTTTGACTAAGGCCCGAGGGATACGAGTCTGCCTTTGAACTTGTTTATTTGCACTAGGCCACAGGCCTTGGAAGCAATGAAGAGGGAGGCTTCGATCTCGTGTTTACAAAAAGTCTCTCGCAAGAGAAGTGGAAAGGATGTGGGGAGCGTAATGCTCAATCGCATCTCCGAGTGCGTGACATCCATACTGGATTAAATACACGTCACTTTTCCCATTAATGCTGGAAATCTCCCATCCACATGGACCATTACCACCTGATCTTACTTAGCTTTTAGTATCTCGAGGCAATCATTACTCTCATCGTCTTCTATATAAGCCACATTTAAGGGTTATTGATCACTTTTCCCTAAACCTTTCAAAGCTCTTCTTATTCTTTCTTCTAGAGTACTTCACCATTTTCTAGAGAGCTCGGGCCAACCGTTCTGGCCAAAACACCAGTGAGTCCCTTTTCCCCTTATCCCTTTATTTTACATTTTCAAAATGTCACAAACGCCTTTGGGGGGGGGGGGGGAGGGAAAGGGAAATTTTGGCTTACTTTCCGACCATTTCTTCTACCGGTAGAATTGAATACTCACGTCTTCATTGTTATGGTACTGTCTCCATGGGAAGATGTTGGCCAATTATCTAGTGCCGCTTAAGGGTTACCGCCGAAAGTGGGTCTTGTCGAAGGAGAGGGTTCCAAGGGAAGTAGTTCTGCAGAAGGATTAGGAGGGTCGAATTTTTATCCTTGAGGAGATCCTGACCCCCATAGTAGAGGATCCCCAACCAATTCTTAAACAGATCTCCGATCTACTATCCACTCTCCCATTCACGATTAGGATTCCCGCTGATCTAAAATTGGAGGTGCTTGGAGATGACGAAACCCCCAAAAGCCCTTGACACGGGAGGTGCGCCATTTACAGGTACCAATTTATGTTTGGACTTTGCTTCCCCCCTATCCTCTCTCAACTTCTCAAAGAATATCAAATTAACCTAGCCCGAATCCATTCGAACATCATAATTTATGTTATGGCGTTCATGACCCAATGCCATAACTTAGATATCACCCCTAGCTACGAACATTTTAGGTTTCTCTACTACCTGTCTCAGAGTAAGGATGTAGTACAAAAGGATACGGAGATAAAGAGAATTTCACCCTTAGTAATAGGTCTTAAAACCACCCTATTAAGATCTTTTCAAATTTTTGGGACTGGCATGAACCACCAGTTTAAACCTTCAAGAGTGAAGCCGAATACTACTATGTCCCAAGGTGGAATTTGAAGCCGAAGTTTGAAAATGCTGCCAATTACTCCTTTCCAGAAGGGTTGGTTGCAGATAGGGAAAAATTGTGGGTGAATCCTTAGAGTCAGTTTTGTGCTTAGGCCTTGGTTGGGTTAGGGGGTTCGGCTGGCTCCACTCATCATCCCCGTCCACCTTGAGCTCACAGATTTCCTCCTTAGTGAAAAGTCAGCCAAAAGTCTTCAAATACTCGAGCAGAGGAAGCTTGAGGCCCCCATCCTGGATGGACTTCAATTAACGATAGTCCAGCTGGGAGGGGCAGTTGTTGTTCTTATATACCTCCAGTGTGGTGGCATAATCAGCCGAAAGTTCTTTGCTGAGTGAGATGACAAGGTTGTTCCGAGCAAACCCCATGCAGGTCCTGAACAAGGAGGAGAAGAAAGCTCAGAACCCCTAGGTCTATACAAGCTTGTTAGTATTGGCTTCAATTAGGGAAGACTGCTGATCGGAAGAGCAAAGGTTTGTCAGCCTAGTATTCTCGCTAATCAGTGATTCAATGAACTTCTCCGCCACTGATAGCTTCTCTCGAAACCCCCTCAATTCCTCCTCATGATCAGAGGTAGCCTTCTGTAGCTCATTCAATTCGATCTTGTGGGACTTTTGCAGCTCCCCCTCCTTAGTTGTAGCCTCCTTAGCTTGGAGCCCCTTCGCTAGAACTCCCAAAAAATAGAATCAAGGGCACCCAAAGTGGCAATTACCCCCAGGAACTCGGAGAGAGAGGGATCAACCGAGAGAATGAGGCTACCCTCTCCTAGAGTGAGCTCGACCCTGGAGTCAGCATGGGACTCGATGAAAGCCACATCATTAGTTTTCTTGTCTTGGCGCTAAGCGCAGGGCCCTGGGTCTCTGGAGGTTTCTGAGGCACTGGGAGAGCTCCGAACATGCTCTTTGTAGACGAGATCTTCCTCCTTCTCCTTGTACTCGAGAAATTCCTTGCAGAAACCCATTGAAACACAAAGAAAAATAGAGTAAGAAAAAGAAATAGAAAATATAAGTAAAAAATAAAACAAAAACTAAGGTGTCGAAAATACCTCATGCAATGGGGACCCTTCAAAGAGGCCTCTATGACCTCAGTAACATGTTGGGTTTTCACCACAATGGGCTCAGCCTCCGGAAGAGGTTCCAAGGGCTTCGAGGAGCCACCACCTCGTGTTTATTTTTCCTTTTTGGGAGCTCATTCCTCTACAGTCGAAGGGGTTTTCATTTTATCCTTTATAAGCTTTCCACCCTCATCCTCTTTCTTCTTTCTCTTCTTCTTCTTGGTGGAGGGAGCCTTCGAAGAGTCAGAAGGAGAGGGCTGCTAAATTATAACCGGGTTCCAGCTGTAGACCCATTTCTCATAAACCTCCAATGGCCAGGTGTAACCAGACACATTCTTCCCATAGATGGACACAACATCTAAGGATTCTCCTAATAATTTGTCCCTATCTGCCACCTCACTCAGCAAAGAACTTTCGGCTGATTATGCCACCACACTGGAGGTATATAAAAACAACAACTGGCCTCCCAGCTGGACTATCTCTAGTGGAAGTCCATCTAGGATGGGTGCCTTGAGCTTCCTCTGCTCGAGCATTTGAAGACTTTTGGCTGACTTTTCACTGAGGAGGAAATATGTGAGCTAACGGTAGACGAGGATGATGAGTGGAGCCAGCCGAACCCCCTAACCCGACCAAAGCCCAAGAACAAAACTACTTCTTGAGAAACCCCCATGCAGATCGTAATGTAGGGGATACTTAAAATATATGAACTTTTCTTAGGATTTAACTTTCGAGGCTACCTTTTGTACCCCTTATGCTATTGAGTTTATTATCATTAATGAATTTTTCCCCCTACTTATGCATTTTTAATTTTCTTTTTCTTGTAGAGTTTATCTCTAGTACGTTACTGCCCCCTTATTCTTGAAGGGGCTCCATCTTCGACTTTTATTTTCAAGTGATGAAGAAGTGGTAACACAAAATTGAAGAATGGGCGTCAAACATTGTATAGCAGGTGGGAGGTAATGGTGTTGATCCCTCAACCTCGAAGATGAATTTTGAGCCACTTACCAAGAAGTAGAGTTATGGTGAAACAGTCGACACGAAATACAGAAGGGTTTTCTCGACGATCTATGTCACCTAAGGGAAAAGAGGGATACTTTAGCTGCTGCTAGAGATAGTCTAATCAATGACCATAGGCTCTTTCTCAACCGACACCGCCAACTTATCGCTAAAATCACCACTGATGTGGGGATCGACTCGATTTGAGAGTGCTTGAGTGCGGCTAAGACCTTTTAAATCATTTTTGGAAGAGTAATCTTTGGGTACCCAGGTGACCATGGTTCATTACCACTGCGAGGCTCAGAAGCATTCGAATGACGCCAACTCCCTTCGTGACATTGTTTGGGAGACAACCTTTGAGCTCAAGGGCTGGAATAACATGAGCCAAGAGCTTCAAGCTCGGGTGGAGTACTTGGAGCAGTCAGTCAGATCCACCGAGCAACTTTGTCTTGTTGCTTACCGAGAAAAAGATAGACTTTAGGAGGATGTGAAAGAGCACCAGAGTAATTTCAAGGCCTATTAGGATAGTATTCGAGTGTATGGCCATCGACTTGGTATGGTTGTTCCCACCCTCATCAATAATTTTAAGTCATACCTTTAAGAGACGGTGGATATCATGAAGCACGGGAACCTTGATAAGAATCCTAAGTATTACGAGGCTTATGAAGAGGTCGAGGGATGGCTGAAGGTGATAAGGAGTCAGAAGAAAAAATCTTCAAGTTCTCAAGCCCCCCAAAAGAAGAATCTTAAGGGGAAAAAGAAAAGAAAACCTTCGAGCTCCTAGGGTCAGCATTCCTTCGGGCCCTATACGAGGGGCAGTTCAGTATTTTATGACTTTGGTTTACATGTGAACCAAGAAGGCGGGCTTCTACTATACCCTCAACTCAGCCAAACAATTTTATTCAAATGGTGCTGGCCCCAAGTTTAGCAGCCAATTGTGGGGCACGCACCTGGTACCAAGCGAGGCCCCCCCCTCCGCCAGCACCGGTCATGGGGCTACTCTAATCAATAATCAAGGAGACACCTCCAACAGGGCAATCGAGATAATAGAGAAGGACGAAGATACTGAGTATGTTCCTCTGTGTTAAAGGTCTAGAAAACCGGTAGCATGCCACTCAACAACCCCCTTTAGCTCATCCCAGGTGCAAGGATCCACCGATCTAGACAGAGAGCCACTGAATTTCCTTAAGAACTTCTTGACAGCCAAAGACCCCATCAAGTCCGAAGTAATGGAGGACTCCTCCATCCACTTAGAATAGGTTCTCCCCCTTTAGCCTTTTAGTGTAAGTAGGGTAGATGCATCTTTTGTACCGAACTGTTGTAATTTCATCTTGAATGTACATAGGGTACTTGTTCCCCTTACTTGTAAGCTTAAGACATTATGATATGAATAATGTGCTAACTTTTTAATTTACTAAACGAGTAGTTTTGTACTCCTCATATATCATGATTTTTTCTCTAAGGGACTTGTTTCCATACTGCTTAACAGGCCGTAGAGCTTTTTGAATCTTTGTAAGGACTTTATCCTCGGGCGCTCGTTCATGTAAGGGGTTCGACCTTGAACGATTGATGGTAGCGGGAGCCTTTCAAAATTTTACAAGGATTTTCTCCTTGGGCGCTCATACATGTAGGGGGTTCAACCCCGAGCGCTTGATGGTCGCAGATGCCTTTCAAGGTTTTACAAGGGTTTTTATCCTTGTGTTCTCAGACATGTAAGGGGTTCGACCCCGAGTGCTTGATGTATGTAGAGGCCTTTCATGTTTTCACAAGGGTTTTAATCCTTGTGTGCTCATAAGTGTAACAGGTTCGATCCCTAGCGCTTGATGGCCATAGAGGCCTTTCAAGTTTATTATGTTTCCTGTTGAGAAAAGTGAGAGGCTTCCACCTCCTAGAATCATAGCTTGTTCTAGTACATAGGGTAAACTGGAATAATTGAAGGAAACACACTTCAATAGATAGGTAACAAGAGTTGGGAATTTCTATCGATTTACAGCAAGTATTTCTATCGAAGGTATTCCTTGGCCTATAGCTATTTTTGAGTAAGCTACTCCCTGGCCTTTCGAAGTCTACTGAGATTTGGGTGAATAGTACATCCTAAGGTTCAAGACATCCCATCTATGAGGAATAAACTCTACTTGGGGGTGTTTCCAGCACATAGATGCCTCCGGGGTATACTTCGAAGACTCGGTAGGGTTTTTCCTAGTTTGCTGCCAGTTTTCTTTCGGGCTCCCTTTGGTTTTTTCATTTCTCTTTATCATGAGGTCTCTTGGGGAGAAATGGATTTTTGGACCCTTTAGTCATGAGACCGTTTGATCTTTTCCTTCACTTTGGCTTCGTGGAGGGACGCCCTTTCTCTTTTTTCCTCGAGAAAGTCCAGGTATAGCCACGACGCTGCTCAAAATTGACCTCCTGGTTTTCATTTCTCATAGTAAACCTTTGGAAGATAGGTAGCATTATCTCAGCGGGGATTACCGCCTCCGAACCGTGGACCAGGCCATAGGGATTTTCACCCGTGGCAGAGGATTTCGTTGTTTGATACAAACATAACACGCTGGGAAATTTGTTCATCCAATTTCCTCCTGCCCCTTTAAGCCTCAAACTGATTCCATTGACGATGGTCTGGTTTGTGACCTCCACCAGTCTATTAGCTTAGGGATGGTATACGCTGGTAACCTTCTGGTGGATCTTGTATTCTTTACACCAGCTTTTGAATTGGTCACTAACGAACTGGGTGCCATTGTTGGTTATGATGGTTCGAGGGATCCAAAAGCAACAAATGATGTTCTATTAGAAAAAAACTAATCACAGTCTTCCCTTTTATGCCGGTTAAGGCGCCGGTTAAGGCTTTAGCCTCGACCCACTTTGTGAAGTAGTCTACAGACACAATTAGGTATCGAAAGTGGCCTGGGGCTTCTAGAAAGGGGCCTACCAGGTCGTTCCTCATTTGTCAACTGGCTAGGAGCTGTTTATGTTCATCATTTCTTCTTGGGGAATATACATAATATGTGAGTGCCTCTGACACTGCTGGAAGGCTTAGATGTGCTTGTTAAAATCATTGAATATCTTAGGCCTGTAATATCCCTCCAGAAGGAGTTTCCTGGCTATCAACTGAGCCCTTCGGTGTCTTCTGAACGCTCCCTCATTAGTCTCGTAGGGTAGATAGTTAGCTTCATGGGAGGGTACAAATCGGAGATGTGGCTGCAGATGACATCGTCGATAGAGCACATCCTCGTGCATCACATACTTAGGATCCTTCAATATGATTTTCCTTTCTTAGATGCCACCCTCTAGAAGGTATCATTTTGAAGGTAGCTCATGATTGGTGTTATCCACGAATTTTCTTCCTCCACCATCTTCACTGTTGTTTCTTCTTCAAAGCTACGTTTGCTCAGTGTTTCCACCATCATGTTCCCTTTGGACTGCAAGTCCAAGTGTGATAAATCCAGCTTGATCAAGGCGACGACCTTGTGGTTTCTTTCCTGGCGGACTTATGTTAGGGTGTAATGGTGGAAGTGTTCGTGGAAAGGCTTCACCACTTCCAGATAGCACTGCAGATTCCTTTCCTTTGCCTCGTATTCCTCCTTGACTTGTTAGACCACGATTTGGGAATCATTGAATATTTTTAAGCTTCAAACACACAAGTATTTGACTTGTCAAAGTACCGTGACCAGTGCTTGTATTCTGCCTCACTGTTCGTGGCCTTGAAGTAATTAAAAGTGCAGTGCATAAGGATATTTTTTTTGTTAGTGCTTGTGAGTAGGATGTCAGCTCAGCTTCCCTCGAGTGTGATGACTCATCAACTAATTGAAGTTGAAGGTAGAATATTGAAGGATGGTAGAAGATTGAAGGTCACGAGTCAAAACGTGGTAGAAGAAGGAAGACAAAGAAGTGGATGAATTGAAGCCCTGAAGTTTGGACCAAGTTCTTAGATTGATATGAGAATAATTAGAAACCAAGGGTGGTACTATTGGATTTCTCTTCTCGAGCACTATAAAATCAACTACAAGAACTCCCAAATCTGATCAGCGGTTCACCTATAGCAAAACAAAGTTGAAGAAAAAATAGAACGCCCAAAGCACAAGGAGGAATCAACTTGCTAAGCCAAAACGATCGGCCAGCCCCTGCACTCGGGCGGTCGCGCGCTGGGGAGCTTCGTGCGAACCAGACTGGACATTTCAGCCTAGCGCGCACCCCGCGTACCTCTTCTACACTTTTTGACTTTGCTTGACCAAATTAGGCTGTATATTGTTACCCTTCTTCTCCATTTGTCTATGCCTTACTTGGGGTCTCAAAACTTATTTTTTCATCATATTTTCTTTGTTTTTTCATTTCTTCCATGAATTCTTGTAGATTTGCTATGGGTTTGCTATATATAGGCTAGTTTTCTTCTTGGGAGCAATTGATTGAAGCTTCTAAACCCATATAGTAAGACTCTATTATACTATTTCATGAGCATTTGTTGTGAAGCATTTATTGTGCCATATATGCTGATGTTTACTTCATCTATTTTATGGGTTGTTTGAGAATATGAAATATTTGTATGGTTAAGTGCCAGAAGTGTTAGGAAATTGTACAATTTCTTCTCACCTTTGGCATGAAAATCCAAGAACATAGAATTAAAACTTCTTGTGGGTAAATGATGTTAATCTTGCTAGATGAGTATGTTAATTTATTTGTTATCATATTTTTCCTAAGGTAGCAATGAAAGATTGAATTATGAATTTGTTTGTTCTGGGTTTAGTCTAATAAATTATTTGTTTGGTTAAATGGTTGGGCATTTGGTTTAATGCTTGTAGCTATTATCAAATCTATGGTTCTTCGTATGTAATTTAATTGACGAAATACCTTTAGGCATTGTTTGTCTAAAGTGCTTATCAATGAGGTTTGCAAATGGTCGTTGAACGTTGTTGCAAATTACTAACTAAGAAGAAATGAATGTTGATCTTCAAATGGAAGTGATAACATTCCCCATAGGTAATCAATGTGATAAAATGAGTGAATGGTTATTTGATCTATAAGAGGTTTGGAAAAGGAATTCAATTGCCCCAACGACTTTGTCTTTTGTAGTTTTTATCCATTTTTATTAGTTTGTTGCATGATTAACATAGTTACTTAACCTTGCTAGTTATCTTGTCCTTACTTTCAAAACTTTGGAAAAACCAACCAAAACCCCCACCCTTTACCTGCTTTTATATGTCTATGTATATCTATATCTAGGCTTACATATACCCTAATTTGCATAAACCCTTAGGAAAATCCCTCTTCTTTGTGGACGACCCTAATTTTCCACTATCTACTTAGTTGTAGTTAGGAAGCAATTATGACTTATAAATTGTAAATTTGAGAGATACGATGACAACCACTCAGTGTTCTTAGGAAGGATTGGATGTCGTGCTCACCCAATTCGATAGATAATATCATCATTCATCCCGAGGCCTCCGACTTAAGGAACACTTGTCTTATTGGAAGACTGGTATGCAGGATGATCTTGTGGCTCTGAAAGTACGATTGGAGCCATCTTTATGCATTGACTAGGGCCAATATTCATTTCTTGAGGGTGGTATATCGTGTTTCTGGACCATGTAATGCCCTAATTACGAAGTAGATGAGGTGCTGCACTTTTTACTTATTCTTTATCGAAACCACACTTATTGCTAAGGGGGAGGGTGAGATGTATAAGTACAAATATTGCCCCTTTATCCGGCTTTATAAGGGTAGGAAAGCTTTGTAAGTATTACTTTAAGTCCCGGAAAGCTTGGTCTTACTCCTCCATCCATTCATTTTTTTTGGATTTTCAAAGCACTTCAAAAAATAGCAGGCGTTTCTCGGTACCTTTAAAGAGGAATCGACTAAACTCAGCCAGTGATCCCGTGAGTCTTTGGACATCCTTTACCATTCTAGGGGGATTCATGCTTATCAAATCTTCAACTTTCTCCAGGTTCACGTCGATCCCCCTTTCCGAGACCATGAATCCAAGAAATTTTCTGGCTCCCACTCCAATTACGCACTTCGCTGGGTTCAGCTTTCTGTTGGCATCTCGAAGTCTCTGAAAGGTTTCCTCGAGGTCCAGTAGGAATCGGTCATAGTTCTTGATTTTTACTACCATGTCAATGACATATATTTCTACATTCCTGCCACTCTGGTTTTTGAAGAGCTTATCGACCAGCCTCTGATAAGTTACCCTTGCATTCTTCAGGGCAAATGGCATCTTCTTATAATAGAATGTTTTGACGTCAGTGATGAATGATGTCTTTCACTTGTCCACCTCTGCCATGAGTATTTGGTGATAGCCCTTGTGGGCATCAAGGAAAGCGAGTACCTTATACCCTGTTATGGCTTCGACCAACATATCGATTAAAGGCAGAGGGTGGCTATCCTTGGGACAAATTTTGTTGAGATCAGCAAAGTCTATGCACATTTTCTAAGCACCATCATGCTTGGGAACCATTACGGGATTTACCATCCACTCCAGGTAAAATACTTCTTCGATGACCTCCGCTTGAAGAAGAGTCTGGACTTCCTCCTTTATGGCTTCAGATCTCTTGGGGAAAATGACCTTCTCTTTTGCTTGACAGGCTTTTGAGAGGGGCTGGCATTTAGCCTGTGGACCATCAACTGTTTGGGCACTTCCGTGAGGTCGAACATGCTCTACGAAAATACATCCGAATGGTCATCAAGGAGATCATTCAGTTTTTCTTTTATTGCAGGTGTATCCTCTTTTCCACGGCCACCTTTCCCTGTAATCAAACAATCAGCGGCTCGGTGTCTGTTGGTCCAACTTCTCCATTTATCGAAGCCACTCTATCCCTTTTTTTACTTCTTTCAGAGTTCTTTCCAAGCAACTTCTAGGTGCTGACTGATCTCCCCTGATGACTTCTATCCCTTTTTGGGTAGGGAACTTCATCATTAAATGATAGGGGGACCATATGGCTCACGCGTGGCACATCCATGGCCTTTATAATATCACATTCTAGGAGGATATAACATCGATCACGGTGAAGCTGCATTCCATCCTCACTTATTTATCTTCATCTGCCACCCTGACTAGGAGGGTTATGATTCCCAATGGGAGCATAATTTTCCGAGTAAAGCCAGATAATGGTGAGGTCGTTCTTCTTAGACTTTCAGGACCGAGACCCAATTAATTAAAACAGTTAGCGAACATCACTTCCACTCTGCTACCATCATCTACAAAAACTATTTTTATGTAGAAATCTCCAATTGTAGCATGGATCACCATCGGGTGCATGTGGGGGGTTCGAATGGGTACCGGTTCTGCTTCTGAGAAGGTTATGGCTTCTTCGGGTTGAAATCATTACTGGCAGGGTTCTCCCGGGATCACAAACCGAGATTGTGCTTTAATAATGGTGTCCGAGGACTAGTCACTCACCACCCCATTAATGAAGTTGATCACTCTGTTAGCCTCTTCGCCTCAATTTTATCTACCCGAGCCTCCTGGCCGGGTCTTCCATTTTCTCTTAGCTGATTCTTAGCTCGCTCCTCATTGTTCCCTTGATGGTCTGGACCACCTTGATCGGATCCCTTTTTGTAGGGTTTCAAATGGCAACGTCATTTTTTCCCCTTTGAGGAACCTTCTCCCTTTGGTCTTTTGAAGTATTCTGGAAGTAAACCTTCTTTTGCACCTCTGTCGATCTCCCTTTTTAGGTGACAACGCTGATTTGTGTCATGGTCATGCTCCTTGTGGTGATTGCAGAACTTGGAAAAATCTCTCTTCCCAGGAAAATCTTTGCTGGGAGGGGGAGTTCAAAACAACCCCTTGTGGATGAAGTGTATCTCCGACTGTGTCTTAGTTAGGGGGATGTAGCCTTCAAAGCCTATGTTCAAATCTTATAGCCTCATGGGCCTTAGCTCTGAGGCTTTAGAACTCTTTCCCCACCTGTCCCCCTGTCGTTTCTTCCTTGTAGCCTCCTCGATCTTCGAGTATTATTCCACGATTTCTTGTCGCTGTTCCAGAGTTTCAGGTTTCTTCAAGACCAATTTTTACTATAGGTTAGTTGGAAATTCCGTTCATGTAACCAAGGATCACCTCATTCTCGGTGTGGTTGATTACACTGAGGATTTCATTCACATATCGATAATAGAATGCTTCCGTCGATTCACAAGCCAGCTGCTTGCTTTGGTACAGTTCAATTAGGGTTTTAGTAACTCTCTTTTTTTAGAAGAATTAGCTCAGCATGGCCCTTCCAAAATATTTATATGAATGCAACGATCCCTTTCTTAGTTTTTTGAACCTTTATTGAGTTTTTCCTCGAAGATAACCTCTTACCAGCTTATATGTTAGCTGTTCGTTGAAGTCCTAGAAATTCATCATACTGAGAAAGGTCTGTATGAACTCACGGGGGGTATGTGTCTCCGATGTATATGGGAAGCCCATCAGGTAGCTTTACATCACTGGGCTATTAAGTCACCATGATTACCGAGCTCAAAGGGTAATTTGCGACTTGGTCCGAGGGCCTAATCAATCTATCCAGCTCCCTCGTGAGGGCGTCACTCGATTCGGCTCCCATTCGTGGATCTTCATATTGGCTTGATGGAAAGGAAGTATCCATAGTGGGAATCTGGTACATCTGTTTCGAAGTTATGTGTCCTGGCCATGGTCCTTCCATGGAAGAGCTATGATACAACTAATGATGCCCTTGGTGATAAGGGTCATATAAGGGGATCTCCGCTCGAGGCCATAAATTCATTTGGTTCTCATAACCTGGGTAACACCCCATTGGCTAGGCCACCGGGCAAAAAATCGCCTAGTTTGGCATGTGAGGGGCTAAAACAGGCATCGAGTATGTGAACGTCTGACCCAAACTAGGGAACGTGGGTTGAGGTCATTCCTGGGCAATTGTCTCCATGTTCGCTTGGTAAGACGTTCATGGGGTGGCTTGTAGATGGAATCTCAGCTGCACTGTTAGGGGCATCGAGGGTGGGGGTGCCACCTACTGCTGGATTATTCTTTGGTAGAGCATCGGGGGATCCACCTGATAACTAATAGATTTAAGGATTTGAGCTAGTTGCGCCAGATCTTACTGAGACAGGTGAGTTACACTATTTTTGCCTCGAGTAGTTCAAGAGGTGCCAACAATTTCTTCCTCATGTGAATATGATGAGGCCTCCGTGAATGTGGCTCATCCTCTCGTTGCTGATACGCCTGGCTCTTCGAGGCATCTGATGTCTCCTACCCAAGGTTCAACACTAACTTCCATTCGTCTAGAGGGCATAAAAGCCTCAATCCGAGACCCCTCTGGAATTGCCATCACTAGGATCTAGTATCTTGCTACCATTGGGGGTCTGTTCCTGGTGCTTGAAGGAACTGGGGGGTCAGATTGCATTTTCTTGCTTTTCCCCCCTTTTCTTTCCCGGTAAGGGGATTGCACTTCCTCACGGGCTTCTAAGGTCCTGCCTTTGACTTATTCGCTTCTACGTAATGTGTTTGCTGTAGAAGCGAACATGAACAATGAAACTTGCAGATTTGATAAACAGTCCCACCATGCGTGCCAACTTAATGCGCCCCAAACCATCGACGCTGTGTCCACCGCCACTCTAGTCGGAATCTGTAAGACAGAGCCCCCAGAGTTGTCCAGGGGGAAATGTCTCTAATTATATAGGCATATAGTGTATTTGAATAAGGAATGAATAGTTGAGTGTACAGTGTTAACTCTCTCTTCTATATAGGTTGGTAAATAGGGCAAATGTTTTTTTGCTTGTGATGCAACTACTGAAGCTCTTCCTTGGGCCGCCCTAATGGTTATTACCCAAAGGATATTACTTTGAGGGGAAAATAGAAAAATAAGGGCCGGCTAGGGTAGACACTCGGGCCCAGAATAAATGACAAATTATCACCATTCTTGGTGTAAAGTATCCATTTGAGGTCGTTTTTGGAACTCCATCGGATTATTCTTTATTTCACCCATATGGTTGTTGTGCGTAGCATTTCTTGTGTGCTATTGCACCTCATAATTTTGCACCTCGCTCCAGTCCATGTGTTTTTATTGGCTACTGCTTTCGTCACAAAGGGTTCAAGTGTCTCGATCTGAATACTTGACGTATCTATGTCTCACATTATGTCCAGTTTGATGAGACTTTATTTCCTTATGCCTCCTCTTCACAAGATGTCTGCTCTACCTCTCATTTGGAGCTATATTCAGTTATAGAGCCCTGAGCTGCATGGCCATTTCTAGCTCTTGCACTGCATTGCCCTTCACTAAGTCACCTTGCATGGTTTATAATGATCCTGACACTTCAGTATTACCTTTGGCTCCTACAATGCGGGCAACCAAGTCCAGCCAAATCTCTGATATGGGAATGCATAAGGGGGTTAAAATGTTCAACCTTATATGATGGAGATCAGGATACGACTACCACTATAAATGAAGACATTCCACGTCTTGATCAAACATTCAAGGGTTATGTTCGTGATCCTCTAAGCAACATGATTGGTCC
>JAULKM010007291.1:0-15008 GCA_032355605.1 Rubia tinctorum | reverse complement strand
AATATCTCATTCACTCTTGATCCATTTTGAGTGTTCGAGTAACCGATTTTATAGTACTCGCAACGTAGAATCCAAAATTGTCATCCACCAAACCCAATTCATTTCGGGTACTACTCAAAACTGAGCCCAAAATTGACGAAGTAAACTTTTATTATACCATATTTTCCAACAATATCTTCCACCATTTCATCAAACTCCACATTTCCCTCGAATTCAACTCCCACCTTCGTGGCCTCCAATTCAATCGTATGAGAGGTTTACCCAACTTCCCCATGCCATAGCTAACAAGTGTAGCTTGTTTGGAACCCTCTCACTATGAAATTGCCCGCAACTTCTTCCTCCCTTAATACATATCATTTCTACAATCCTTAGATGGGCATCGTGCTTGTACCACACCATTTTTAGGAGCATTTTCAAATGCTAACGAAATAAATGATTCAAGCAATGACATGTACTCGGGTAATTTTCTAATATCATTACCAATGAGTTCATCCCTATTCATTATCATAAAATCAATTACAATGGAACCCATGAGGATTGAGTCAATAATTATCATTACCCTGGCTAATCTCAAACCCTAATTGAACACATACATATAAAACCTTAAATACACCTTGTAATATATATTTAAAAAATTGCAAGTATATAATTTGGATAAGACTAACCTTATTCAATGGAAAATGATGCACTTTCAAGTATTAAATCACTTCCTTGTCAATTGTAAAGAAAATAGATCTTTTCGTTGAAAATTTTAGGGGTTTTGAGCAATTAATGATTTTAGCGTTGTTTTTTTCTTATACAGGACCGTTTCCAAAATCGAAAATGGGTTTCAAATTATTTACAGCCCAAGAAAATCATTTTTAAGCTAAGAAACAAAACATGAACATTTTTCAAAATTGTAAAATTATGCTCTTAGTAACTTGTAAAACCTGTGTTTTATGAGCTCGGAAATGACTTTGGATCTCTCTTCCGATTTGGAAGAGCTAATTTTTAAATGCAGTTTGATATAACCGCCTTTAATTAGGGTTATTTAAGGGCAGTTCTGCCCTAAACCACCATTAATTTGATATCGGGGGTCAGAAAAAAAACTTTCGAGTTCAGAAGGTTTTTTTTAAAGCAGTTATAAGTGGATTTTGAATAACCGGCTTCCATTTCTGCCTATAGTAGAAGGCTCTCTACTAGTGAATGTTCTTAGTAACTTTCAATTCCAAATTATTTGAAGAAAATCAATCATTTACAACTAAGAGTGCCACAAATGATGATAACCTTGAACATGATGCGGGCGTCGGTCGCTTTCACGGTTCCACCAGCTTAAATAAATAGGCATTCCTACTAGACAACTTGTTGTCGTCCTAAAATTTCTCACATTTCTTTGGCATAAGAGCCTTAGTCTTTCGATTCCCAGAATAGTTCACGTGTCACTTATAATCGTTGCATTTGATAACAATTAGGACCTTTTTTTCCATTCATACTGCCATGTCTTGTGGGATGAACTAAATCATAAAAAAGTACGGACAATATGGAATGATTAACAAATATGACCATGGATAAAAAAAACTAAAATGTATAGACATGAAGAATTACCATAACGGGAACATTCCTAAAGTTCAGTTGGGAAATAATGCAGCTGAAATGAGGTTTGTCGAGCGACATGGTCCAGCCATCGAGGCCCCGATACATCTCTACAAGTTAATCAATGTGCAAGAATTAAACTTCACCAATATACACTTCTACCCTAAATAAACTTCTATTCATAAAACATCAAGTTACAATCCACAACATTCTACATCACGTCACTACATTCGTAACATACCCTATTATATCACATGTATAAACAAGTCGTTGAATACATAAAAAATACTACCCAACAAACTCATTTCATAACTTAAAGTCAAGCCACATTACAATTATCAAACATGCAAAATATATATATGGCAACAAACCATTCCCAACATATTCCATCATAAAGGATAAAATAAAACAAATAAAATGGTACCTTTAAGAGACTTCCACTATCACAAGAATGACCCTCAAGCATTGTTTTTCGGAAGTCTAGCACCGGTTTATGGGGGTCAAAAAAACCGGTGCCTAAGTAGGCGGTGCAACGTTTTCACTGATTTTTTGGTTAGCACCGGTTTTCTAAAAGTGGTGCTATATTTGCACCGATTTTCATATTGGCACTGGTCTAAAAATCCGATGCTAAATTTAGCACCGGTTTTTTGTTAGCACCGATTTTCTAAAACTGGTGCAATATTGGCACCGGTTTTCATATTAGCACCGGTCTAAAAAATCCGGTGCTTAATTTAAACCAATTTTATATGGCATGGGTAATTTTTTTGCACCAGTTTTAGTTGCACCAATTTTTAGAAAACTAGTGTTAAAATTATCACCGGTTATTCATTTGCAAATGCAATTGGGCGCTGACAGCAGTTGCGCGCAGCTGCTCTATTAGTTCGATTTGGGAAAAACAACACTAGAATTGGGCGCTACAACATATATATGGCCACATCTAGCAAAATAAAAAAACATTTTCACTAAATGTATTATACAAAATTAATAATATATGGGACTAAACATAACTATCCCAAATATAACTATTTGTGGGACTAAACATAACTTTAGCTTAAACTAGCAATTAAATCATGTGGCATATAAACATCAAATCACAAGGCTAATTCACACATCTATAGTCCTTAGAAATGCTCAGATGTACCCTATCATACCATATGGAAAAATGTGTCATGTTTTGATCCTTGATATCACCCTCCAAGCCTGGGATCCCGCTCCGGTAGTTAAGAACTATATTGGAATGCTTCAAAATGGAAAAATATTTAGCATTTCTCCTCATTATTTCATTTACATTCAAGAAACTTGGAACCAAGTTTTGTTGCACCTTTTGTCATCACTTATGTGTTCTAGGAAATGGTCATGCCCATTCTCATATAAAGCTCCACATTATTGAAAAGATCAGGTGAAATGCTTGAAACATAGAGGAATACACAAACGTGAAAACACTACGCAAGGATCAATCGTTATAACTAAGCTCACAAACCTCGAAATCAATTCTGTGAGTCATTTAAGTAACATTACACAGTGTTCAATCATGTTTTAGCATTAATTAATCTAATCACACAAAGAAACCTAATGATGATGGTAATCCAATGAAGATCCAACATTTGGTTCAGAAAAAGGGCGAGAAAATGCGAGGAAAAAACATGCTCTATTATTGGATAAAAGTCACAAAAAGGATCACAACAATTTCTATGCAAGAACCAACTTCTGAGTTCTTAATTTTCTTGCTGGCATTCGAAAAAACTTGCTCACATCTCGAGTTATGATTGTCAAAAGCCAACAAGAACCTTAAGCTGCAGAATTTAGTTATTCATAGAAAGTTCACAAAACATATCCTTCAAATGCAGGAAAATAAGACAATATATTGTTTACACTACACACATCCTTCTTGTTTCCATGGGTATCTTGATTGATTCCCTAAGGTTAAAGGATAGAAACTAAACATCCTGTATATATGCAAGATACAAATAGGGAATGAGAAGTCTTGCAAATGAGAAATAATTTTGAAGGAAACAAATTCAAATTAGGATATTGCTGATCTCCCAATGTGGCATTTTCAACCCAAAGGTAAGTATACGCATTTTCTTGCTACGATCATAAGGCAAAATGTAAAACATTTTCTATTTCAATGTCTAGGGACTTAAGAAGATAATCTGCACAAAAATTAGGTTAACTAAAGTATTACCTTTCCACAACTGAAGATTTCGACCAATGATTCTTTTAGCGTCTGTGTTGACAAAAAACATTTATATCAAGTTTTTAGTAATAGAGAAAGAAATAGAACCTCAGAGATGTACCTCCTGTTTTGCTTGAAGCTGGTTGCTATTCAACAAAAACAACTTAAGATTTCCAAACATTTCCTAATAAGACAAGTCAATCTATTCATTCCAAAAACATATATCATTTGACATTAAATTCGGTAGGTTCAACACAAGAAGAAACTTTAAGAAATGCATAGATGATAAAGTACATTAAAGTATCAAAGGTTTTAGAGAAAAAATTGACATTCATTTTCCCCTATCTGCATAAATAAACCATGGTGACAATTAATTCATGTCCTAAAATGCACTTTAAACATCCTTAAAATTTTTAGATTGATATGATCATATGATCATGACCTCTTCAAGTTATTTTTACATAAAGTTTTGTTTCCCAAAAATTTAAAATAATTCGACAAACCAAACCTCATCGAGAAACACCAAGGATGACTGGTCAATATGGCATGAATCAAACAGCTATTTGAGCTCTGCATGAGAATTCAAGTTGGTTCTCCTCATGTTGATAATACGCACGGTGCATAACTGACTGTTCTTTAGACATTCATTGAGGTAAATGCCATACATGACGGTCAAAGCAACAGATCCAACATCTGTAAATATGCAGACATCTGAGCAAGCTAACTGGTTCACAAGGGTATAAAAGAACAAACAAAACACTCCTAGAACACCATGCATTCATCCAGAAAACAGCTATCAAATTCACTCACATAATTTGGGTAACATGAATTTAAGGCTCTTATTTTATTCCAATAATGAGTAAAATAGAGCCTTGCATTGCATAGATAAAGTAATTCTCCACAAAAAGGCCATTGCACATCAAAGGAATATCTTTTTAAACCAAAAAAATCTCAGAGTTCAAGACTATTCAAACATGATTGCATCAAGAACCAAGCATAAAAGCCTCAAATAAAGTATATATGATACTCCCTCCATTCCAAATTAAATCGCACAAAATCAAAGATTCAGTCAAAATCGATAAAGACACATCAAGACAACAAGATTCCATATGCCAATTATAACGAACTAAGTTAGTAAAGTGAAAAAAACTTGGGATTGATAGGAAAACGCATCAAACATTGCTACATAAGTTGCATTGGTTAAAAATCTCTAGAAGCATAGTAAATCCAAGCTATTTATGGAATGAATCAACAACTTTGGTTAAGATGGGAGATGAATAGGCAGGGAAGAGATGGACATTTTCTTTGATCTTTAGGGGGACAAGCAGATAAGTTTCGAGAGCCATCAGAGCAAAGTCAAGTACTCATCAACGGCGGTGGAATCCTACACCGACGGCGACAAAAGCAGAGCAAAAGGCAGGGCTCTTTCTTCGGCGATGGAACCCTCCCTCTCGGCTGCTTGAACGTGTAGGCCACCGTCCCCAGAACCCCATAGAACACCCCCTTGTCGCCGTGGTTGTACGATGGTGGAGGACAGTGGTGGAGGAAAGATAGTGAAGGGTCGTAGTTGTGCGATTTGGCACCTGTGGCATCGGGTTGCAGTCGTGCCATCAATTTCTGCGCGGAGCATCGCTAGAATCGAAGGAGGAGAAGATGGAGGCGGTGGCGTCGAAGTCCAGATGGTGGAGGCGGTGGCATCGAACGCCGAGAAGGTGGAAACGGTGTTGCTGTCTAAGAAGAAGGAAAGAGGAATCAGTTATTCATAAGGGTAGGGTTTAAGTCATAGGGTTGAATTGTAAATGTGCTGAAATAATTAAGGCTCATAAATTTGTATTTACGAATTATGTTTTAAAAACTTAAATTCTGCATTAATATTTCATTTTATAAGTTCAATAAAATAAATTGTGCTAAGAATTATTATAATTATATTTATATGAAATATTTTATTAGTGTTTATACATGAAAATTAAAGTAAAAGTTAACCGTTCATTAGTTCAGGTCATACATTTTCTTTTGTATTTATATATAGAAAGTCAAATAGGGATTCATTGATGATTAATTAAAATCAAACTATTTCATTAGTGTTCATGCATGGAAAGTCTAGTAAGAGTTCACTTTTCACTAGTCAATGTCAAATCATTTTATTATCGTTCATATATGGAAAGTCAAATAAGTGTTGACCGCTCATTAGTTATAATCCAATCATTTTATTAGGGTTCATATATGAAAAGTCGATAAAGAGTTGACCGTTAATAAGTTAAGGTCAAACATTTTCATTAGTGTTTATATATGGAAAGTCAAGTAAGAGTTGGCCATTTATTAGTTAAGTTTTTACTTTTTGAACTTTGGTCCCTCCAAGAAATTTAAAACTGTCGAATCACGAAAGCGGGGACACCAAAATCAATTTATTAATATAAGATTGCGACTTTGCGATTTGAGCATGTATGGGTAAATGGAAGGGTCTCGAAAGTCAATATTGGTTACTTGTACACAATTTTGAAAAATTACACTATGGCCCAAATTTGTGTTTTCCCATTATCCATTACTCCAAAATACATGATTTTTGTTATTCTTGCCTAAATATAAAAATATTAAATAATATATATTGTTTGGTGAATTGTGGGAAAGCGCTAGTAGATATTCTAAAGTTACTTAGAGTTGATTACATAGAAGTAAGGAAGAGAAATTGGAAAGAATTACGGATATGTTCTTGTGCTCGATCGATGATAAATATTCTGCTACGGATTTGGAAAATAAAATAGGGGTGTATAGGGAAACACCACGTTCGAGCGGATTTCAATTTAGAGTTACGAGTAAAATTTTTTATTTTTTGCACTTAGCTCCCTCTAAGAAATTTGGAATTGTCGAATCACAAAATTGGCGATATCAAAATTCAATTGAATAATATATGATTGCAACTTTGCAATTTGGGCATGTATGAGTGAATGGAAGGGTTTCGAAAGTCAACATGGATTTTTGTTATTCAAACTTTTATATTATTACTTATATTAGGTCAATAAAGATGATCGTTGATTAATTTAACTCAATCTAGTTATAGTTAAAGTCAACAAAATAAGTGAACGATTTTGAAAGTCAAGAAAAAAATAATTTAGCTTGGAGCGGCTGCGTGCAGCTACGCGAATCTCTTAATATTTTTGGCAAAAGTTTTAAAAGTTTTTTGCGATTGTTTTGAAATTTTGGCGGGAAAATTGAAATTTTAAAATATTTAGCTTAGAGCGGCTGCAGCCGGCAGCGCAATCCCATGAAATTTTTGGCAATTTTTTTGAAATGTTTGGCCGGAATATTGATTTTCAAAAACTTTAACACCAGTTTTTTTAAATAACACTAATTTTTTGAAAATCGGTGTTAAATTAGCATCGATTTTTTAAAATTAATGGGTGCCAAAAAATGGGTGCCAAAAAATGGGTGCTAGAGAATTGGCGAAAAAATGGGTGCCAGAGAACTACCACAGAGATGTTAAAAAATGGGTGTTAAAATTAATGGGTGCAAAAAAAATTGGCGATGTTAAATTAGCATCGATTTTTTTTGCACTGGTTCAGCTGCGGATGGAGGAGGGTGGTGAGGCGGAGTGCGGAGGTGGTGAGTTGTGGAGATGTGAAGCCAGATTAGGCGGAGGGCAGAGTGTGGAGGTGGTGAGGCGGAGGGCGGAGGCGGAGGCAGAGAGTCATTCGTCGGACTCAATTTGAATTGATTCGCTACTGCCGGCGGTAGTGATGAAAATGCCGAGAAAATTAATCGCCGCTGAGCTTGGTTCATCGCCGCCGCCTGGTTGAGGCTTGGGCGGGTGGTGGCGGGACGAGGGTTGCTTGGGCAGGTGGTAGGCGGCGGCGAAGCAGCGGCGGAGGTGGTGGAGCAACGGTTAATAGGATGAAGAAGAATTTAGGACAAAATACATAAATGTCTTTACAAATTTAGTTTTAAGATTAGGGTTATTTTAGTATTTTTTTATTTGGTCAACGCCGAAAAACTACCGGTCAATTCCTGAATAGTGTCAAAAGGTTATATCGGCACATTTGATGCAAAAGTTAGGGTTACAATAGCACTTTCAGATTTTACAGGTTTGTATTTGCACTTTTGTGAAATAATGGGGTCATTTCTGTATTTTGCTCTAAACACTAATGAGAATGTTTGACCTTAACTTATTAACGGTCAACCCTTTATCGACTTTTCATATATGAACCCTAATAAAATGATTGGATTATAACTAATGAACGGTCAACATTTATTTGACTTTCCATATATGAACGATAATAAAATGATTTGACAAACCAGTGCCAAAAAATGGGTGCTAGAGAGATGTCTCTGTGGTAGTGTTCATTGATGAACATTCAATATCTCCCTCATCCAAAATTTGTCATTAATGAACCAAAACACACCAACAATCCACTAAAATTTGCTAATTTGGGACAAAAATCTCAAGTGATGTATGAGTACAATATTTGTCACATAGAATATGGTTAAATTTGTCTATATATTTTTTTCATAATTTCAATTTAGCCCTATAATATAGGGCAAACGACTTCAGTAATTCCTAAATTCTTTTTATTTTTTTTACTTTTGGCCAAATTATCTTTTTTAAAACACTTTTGACCCATCAGCTAATAGAATTACTAAGTCGTGGCATCGGGGTTCGGTCAAACTTCCCTTTCCAACAAGGATCAAAATCCATTAGTTAGAAGTCAGTTGAGGGATTTTCTCCTACAAACAACTGAAGGACTACTTAGCCAACAAGCATTCCACACCAGCTCATTCATCAGGTTGCAACTAATTTTTCAACTTCCAAAATTAGTTAGCAGTTAGGTATAGTTGGTTAGTTTTCATGTTTTCCGTACAACTAGCTTATTAGTTAGATTAGGCAGTTACTAATTAGCCCGTTATAAGTACCTGTACAATATACGATTTTGATTTAAGAAATTCATTAAAAAATTCCCAAAAGTTGCTCTTTTGTTTTGTTTTAATTAAATGAAGGTTATCAAATCAGTCTCTGAGTTGTCAGAGCTGCCATGCTCTTGATCCTGGATTTCTTTCATTAAATGTCCACTTGTGATACGAAATTTTGATTTCATAATGAGTGAATTGATGTGTCTCTATTATACGATGATTTTGGGATCTTTTGAACTCATTTTGATTGGCTTTTGTGCTTCGTATACTCTATTTTACCTTGAAATTCTATTACTAGAGTTAAGAGCGTTTTTATCTTTTTTGTCACTTGTAACAAGGATTCCGTGAGACGAGATAATTGTTGAAAATTTGAAAACCTTGAAAACTTTATTTTGAAGACAATGAAGACTTTGAAGATCCGAAGAAAGGAAGAAGAGATAAATACACTAAGACCAAAGAGAAGAAGTCATTTGAGGGCTGAGTACTCTGGCCGCAGCGAGTCGCGACGCCTGTGACGCGAGTCGCGAGGGTCGTAAGCTCAGACTTACTTTTTGGACTTTTTGTACTATAAATACTCATTACTTTCTCTTTCTTCCAGAAGTCTGGAACTTCTTCTTCCCCGATTTTCCCCCTGTAAAACCCTACTTTTCCATCTTTGTTCTACTTTGATTTCATGTTTGATTTGCTTTTCTTAATTAGTATGGGTTCTAGTAGTTAAACATAACCTTGGGAGCAATTGATTAAGTCTTCCAAACCCATGTCTTAAGATCTATTTGTAAGCTATTTAATGCTTTGCTATTGTGTATTTATTGTGCTTGAATTATGTTGTTGAATCCATTAATGATATTGGAAGTTTGAGTATATGAATTGCTTGTATGATTATGTGTTAGGGTTTGGAGGAATTAGCTAATTATCCCTACTTTTGATATGAAATCCAATAGCATGAGTTAGAGCTTTTAATGTTGTCGATGATTCGATAAATGCTAGATAAATGTGATAATGTCGAATTCGTTGTCATGTTTGTTTTGTGTAGCAAATGAGAGAGGTTTATGAACGCTGAACGTTCTTTACTAATATTGTGTAAATGCATGAATTGGTTCAATGCTTAGACACAGTGTAGTGTTTATAAGCGTTACCAAGCTTGTCAATTCATTGTACTTAATGCTATTAATGGTATACCTTTAGGCGTTGAACGACTAAAGGGGTCAATAGTGAGGTTTAGTGAGAGATGTCAAATTCACTCTTGTAAACTAATATCAAAGAAGAATAGAAGATTTATCTTCACAACAAGTAGTAAAGGTGTTAAATATATTATATGTTCAATGATAGATAGAAGGCTTGGAAGTAGAAGTTAATTTCCCCCAAGATCTTGTAATTCGTGTTTAATATCGTTTTAGTGTCTATTGTTTAATTAGTACATTTGTATGGTTTGATAGAGTAACTTGTCTTTAAATTGTTAACTTAGAAAAAATAATCCAAACCCCCCCTCTTTATGTGCTTTTATATGTATGCATATATCTATATCTAGTGAGGGGAGCATGTGGTGGTTCTCTTGGGACCAAATCCTCATCGGAAGCTATGGAACTTTATGAGGAGCTAGCCAAGGAGTCGAGAAACTTTAGCTTGAGGGCTTATCTGAGGAGGCAAAATCCGAACAATGCTAGTGCCTATTCTAACCATGGAAAAATCTAAGACCAAGTGTCTACTCTCACCTCTATGGTCAAGGCATTGATGACTCAATCCGGGGCAAAACATAATGTAAAATCGTGTGAGATTTGCTCTTCTCCGCATCCTACAGACGCATGTCCTACTTTGCAATATGATTATGTGGAGGAAGTGAGTGCCATAGGGTGACAAGGAGGCCAAGGGTATCAAAACCAAGGGTACCGAAATCAAGGCTACCAAGGAGACAGAGGCTACCAAAACCGGCCTAACAATGTGGCAAACCAAGTTCACCCAAAACTTCGTTATGGGAATGTACAAGACGACCAAAATGTTTAACCTTACCGTCCTCCTCAATAACCATACTGGCCACCTATACTGCAATACCCAAGACTTGGTGATAAGACCCACAATCAATGTGAAAATTTGGGATGTCCAACAAAGAGATCATGCAAGCTATTGGGAAGTTAACAATGTGTGCGTACAAGAATGAAAAGCACCAAGAAAAGACCGACTCTAGTATAAAAAATCTAGAGACGCAAATGAGCCAAATGGCTCAAATCTTGAGTCGAATGGAGGCTAGATATTCGGGAAAACTTCCATCTCAACCGGAGCTCAATCCCTAAAAAAATGCAAATGCTATCACTTTGAGAAGTGGTAAGGAGGTTGGCGAATCCCCGGATGAGGAAATTGTTGAAACCACACCTGTGGTGGTTGAAGTATTGGTAAAGGAAGTTCATGACGAGGCCAAGAGAATAGACAAAGAAAGAGTGAGGAAGAGAAAGGATAAGGAAGGGGAAATCACCATTGAAGCATCAACACCCATTTCCGCACCTTCATCTCATCCTCACAAGAAAGCAAAGGTGGTGGAAATACCTCCATATGAACCGGAACCACCTTTTCCAGAGGCTTTGAAGGATAAGAGGAGGAAGGACAACAACAAGGACATCTACGAAGTCTTTCATAGATGTGAGGTAAATATTCCGCTCCTAAATGCCATTGAACAAATTCCTAGTTATGCAAAGTTTCTCAAGTAATTATGTATTGTGAATAGAAAACAAAGCGCCCAAAATTAGTTTAAAAAAGAAAAAAATGAGCATGTTTCCGCTTTGTACAAAAGGGAGTTACCACCTAAATGTGGCGATCCTAGTATGTTTACCATCCCTTGTATGATAGACAACACCAATTTTGAAAAATCCATGCTTGATTTAGGTGCATCCATAAATGTGATTCCTTATTCTTTGTATGAGCGCCTCAATATAGGTACATTGCAAAAAAACCAGGGTGGTTATCCAATTGGCCGATCATTCTAGTGCATATCCCAAAGGGATTGTCAAGGATGTATTGGTTAAAGTGGATTCCTTAATATTCCCCACGGATTTCTATGTCTTAGATATGGAGCATGATAAACATGCTGCTCCAATTTTGTTGGGGAGACCATTTTTGAAAACCTCTAGGACAATATTGATGTGCACAATAGTACCCTTGCTATGGAATTCGATTGGATTAAATTATAGTTTAACATAAATGACTCTATGAAGTATCCAAATGAAGAATATGCTTGTCATGCTTTAGATTTTATAGTGGATGTGGTGCAAGATGTTTTTGAGTTGAGTGGTGATGATTCCTTGTTAGTTGCTCTTGAATGTGATAATCATGATTCATGCAATGTATATTCTATGAGTGCTAACTTGAAGGAAAGCTTCGAGGACTTGAATGAGCATCCAGAGATGAATTCAAACCATATTCCTCAACTTTTAGAGGAATCCAAGAAACCGAAACTCTTGCCATCAATGAAGAAAGCCCCGGTGATTGAGCTTTAGCCTTTGCCAAGTGACCTCAAGTATACATTTCTTGGGGAAGGGGAAACACTTCTAGACATTATTTCGAGTAAATTTACCAAGGAGCAAGAGGGGGAGCTAATGGAGGTTTTGGGGAAAATAAGGAAGCAATTGGATGGACTATTGCCGACATCAAAGGTATTAGCCTGTCCACTTGCATGCACCAAGTATTATTGGAAGATGATGAAAAACCCGTGCGAAAACATCAACGTCGTTTGAATCCACCTATGATGGAGGTGGTAAAGGCAGAGATCCTCAAATTGCTTCAAGCCAGGATGATTTATCCAATTTCAGATGGCAAATGGGTAAGTCCAACACAAGTGGTGCCAAAGAATAGTGGAATAACGGTTGTTGAGAATGATAAGGGAGATATGGTGCCCACTCGCATCCAAAATGGGTGGCGCATTTGCATTGATTATCGGAGGTTAAATACGGTAACCCGGAAGGATCACTTCCCATTGCCATTCATTGACCAAATGCTCGAGAAGCTTGCAAATCACCCAATCATTGATTTTTGGATGGGTACTCGGGGTATTTTCAAGTGGTCATTGCCCCGGAGGACCAAGAGAAGACAACTTTCACGTGCCCCTTTGGTACGTTCGCTTACCGGCGTTTGCCTTTTGGGCTATGCAATGCCCCCGCCACTTTCCAAAGGTGTATGGTAAGAATTTTCTCAGAATTTGTTGAAATTTTTGTTGAAGTATTCATGGATGATTTCACCGTTCATGGTAACTCCTTCGATAATTATTTAGAAAATTTAGCACAAGTTCTTAAGCGTTGCATTGATACTAATCTTGTGTTAAATTCTGAAAAATGTCACTTTATGGTAGAACAAGGCATTGTCTTAGGCCACATTGTCTCTTCTAAGGGTATTGAGGTAGAAAAGGAAAAGATAGACACGATTCAAACATTGCCTTATTCTACTAAGGTGCGCGAAGTGCGTTATTTTCTTGGCCATGAAGAATTTTACCGCAGGTTCATCAAAGATTTCTCAAAAATTGCATCTCCTTTATGCTAGTTGTTGCAAAAGGAGGTGGAATTTGTGGTGGACAAAGAGTGCAAAGGGGTCTTAAATTCATAGAAGGAAAAGTTAGTCTCTCCCCCTATTATCCAACCTCTGGATTGGTCCTTGCCTTTTGAGATCATGTGTGATGCAAGTGATTACGCCGTCGAAGTAGTGCTTGGTCAAAGGATGGGGAGGTTACCTCACACCATTTACTATGCATCCATGACACTCAATGAGGCCCAAAGGAACTACTCCACCACTGAAAAAGAATTGCTTGTTGTGGTATTTTCCTTAGAAAAGTTTTGATCGTAACTGGTTGGTACCAAAGTTATGGTGTACACTGACCATGCAACTCTTCGTCACTTGATGACAAAGAAAGATTCCAAGCCATGGTTGATTTGATGGATTTTGCTTTTGAGCAAGTTTGACTTGGAGGTTCGAGATAAGAAGGGTACATAGAACCTGGTGGCAGATCATTTAAGCCGTTTGGTTCCAAACCAAAAAGCTGAGGTAATGTCACCGGAAATGGATCATGTACGGGAGGAGTTCCCCGATAAACAATTGTTCACAATCGGAAATCTCCCTCCGTGGTATGCTAACATTGTGAATCTTCTTGTTTCTGATAAATTCCCTCCTCATTTTACTAAAGATAAAAAAATATAAGCTGAAAAGTGATGCTAGGCATTATGTGTGGGATGATTTCTTTTTGTGGAAACATTGTGTTGATCAAGTAGTTAGGAGATGCATCCCCGATAGTGAAGTGTATTCAATTATTTCCTTTTGTCATTCTTATGCATGTGGCGGTCATTTTGGAGCAAAGAGAACCGCTATTGGCCCGATTTGAATAAACATGCATACACTTTTTGTAAAGCTTGTGATAACTATCAGAGAATAGGCAATATTTCATCCAGAAATGAGATGCCTCAGAAACCCATACTATCTTGTGAATTTTTTTTATGTATGGGGCATTGATTTTATGGGACATTTCCCTAACTCTTGTGGCTTTAAATATATTCTTGTGGCTGTTGATTATGTTTCAAAGTGGGTTGAAGCAAAACCCACTAGGACTGATGATTCAAAAGTGGTTGCATAATTCTTAAAGGATAACATCTTCTCTAGGTTTAGGGTCCCTCGATCCTTGATTAGTAACCGTGACACCCATTTTTGTAATCGGACAATCGAGGCCCTTTTGAAGAAGAATGGTTTCACACACAAAACTTCCTCCTCCTATCACCCACAAACTAATGGCCAAGCCGAAGTTTCCAATCAGGAAATTAAGTCCATTATTCAAAAAATGGTTAACCCTAACCGAAAGGATTGGAGTTCTCAGCTGAATGATGCCTTGTGGGCAAATAGGACGACATATAAGACACTAATTGGCATGTCGGTTGATTTTTGGAAAGCCATGCCATTTGCCGGTGGAAATAGAGCATAAAGCCTATTGGGCGGTCAAGAAGTTCAACCTTGACATAGATAAAGCTGGTTTGCATAGAAAGCTGCAATTGCAAGAACTGGAGGAGATAAGAAGAGTGTACTATGAAAATGCTGAGATTTATAAGAAAAAATGAAGGCTTTGCATGATAAGACGATTAATAGGAAGGAGTTTGACATAGGTTAAAAGGTCCTCCTATTTCAATCTCACCTTCGCCTTTTTCCCGGTAAATTGAGGTCACCAAAGATTGGACCTTTTGAAGTAGTGAAAGTTTTTTCTGCATGGTGCCGTGGAAATTTTAGATCGAGCTAAGTCAACTCCTTCAAGGTGAATGGGCAATGTTTGAAACTTTACCACGAGAGCTTTGTACCGGAAAAAGGGGAAGATGTTGATCTTCTTGATCCGGTTTGTGAGTAA
>JAULKM010007272.1:0-15009 GCA_032355605.1 Rubia tinctorum | reverse complement strand
TCATATAGGATGGACCTAATTGTAAAAACAGAAGAGTTCACCGGTTGTGTTGACATAAATTCTGATAGAATCGGACATTAATAAAGTTCATGGAAATTTATAAATTTCAAATAGTAGTATCTAATGTACCGTTAACCGTTATTAAGTTCAATTATGTTTGTTTAGTTCCAACGCGGGTCCAGTTACTATACTAATGGGGTTAAATGGTTAGACCCATTTTCTATATTGACGACGTCGGTAACATGATGTCGGTCCAATTTTTTCTTCACACGATTGACATGCGACGTTACACATGAAGTTGGTTCGATACAAGCCCATTTCTATGTCAGTGGGTCGAAGTGGTGAGGCCTGCGGTTAGAGTAACCGATGTCGCGAACAATGTCGGTTTATGTCTATAAGGTCGAGTAACATGTGACATCGAAATGGCCAAGGAGGAATTCACAACACTTCGTGATGACTATATATATGGAGCCGACCATATACATTACTTCAAACATTCAACTTTCCCTTGAATTTCAAGAATCCCCATGCCCATCTCCTCAAAGGTGTGGTTTCAACATGTGGTTAAATTACTTTTTATTTCTATTTTTATCATTGAAATTATTATGTTTTTGGTGTGTGAATGTGTTAGTTGCTTCATGTTTTGAAATTTCTATGGATTAGGGTTCTATGATTAGGCACTAGGGTTTTAGAACGTGTGTTTTATGACTTTCCCCCATTAATGTTGCCCTTTTTTTGTTTGGGATCTTTGTTTTTCACAGTTTATAGATGTTGTTAGTGTGTCCCGTTTCCATGAATGCAACACTGCTTGTACTTCAATTATACTTAGGTATGAGCGACTATGGTGCGACGTCGCGCATTCACATTTTCTGCAATTGACCTAGTATGAGACGTCGCATAGTAATCGGTCATCCAATAGATTATACCGAATCATATGCGATGTCGCTCTACCATGTTGAATTGATAGATTAATTGTTTAAAATATTACTTGAATTTATTTATACCAAATCATTACAATACGAAATTTAGGAATCATGGCTTCGAACCGTTCCCCGATTGAGGTGAGCGATTTTATATTTATATTTCCTTTTTGAGTATTACTTTTATTCTAATTTAATTTATAATAATTTTTTTGACCAATACAGATCCATAGCAATTTGGATGATGACCGTCTACGGATCACATTCGACAATATCACTCTGCATTTTTTCCACACACTGACCAACAAAAACTTCGGGGCAATTCCCATTCTGGTAAGTAATCCCCATTACACATTATTTTATTTTCAATAAAATATTTATATAAATTACTTTCATATTTACTGTGTAAAATTCAATACGTGCCTAGCCAGATGGTGGAGCTCCTACCACCGTACAAGTTTTATATTGTTCTCAGGTGCAACGGAAGGGAGTACCACATGCATAACTCGGGAAACCGGATGATTAAGACCCTGAAGCCGAAGGGTTTTAAGAATTTTCTTGTTGCTGAGGATCTCAAGGTTGGGGACAAGCCCTACTTCGAGCTGGTCAATGGTGTCGGGCCTATTGATTTTATTGTTGAAGTTCTTCCCTACTAGATATAATTAGTTGTTAATCCTAGACTCGATCTTAACATTTATTTCAAAATAGTTCATTTGTATTTGAAAAAACATTTATTATTTATTAATTTAATCTTTAATCTTGCATTTATAATCTATTTGTTGAATGTTATTTTAATCTCATGTAGTCCTTAATATTTAACCCAACATATGGACAAAGTTATAATAGTACTATCATTAACAAAACTGAAAAAGACGTGTGTGTAATAAATAATTTTTTTCAATCTGTCTAAATCTAGTAAATTGTTGTTGCGAACACAAATTTCAAATAAATTTAACCTGTTGACCGACTGTTTGGTGGACTGAAATTGTTAGGCCTATGTAGTCTGCAACGTTGGTAACGAGTCGACATCATGTTGCCTAATCTAACACACAATGTTGTACATTACGAGGTGGATTTCACAACGGTTCAAAATGATGTCGTACGCGAAAGGGTATAAATAAAGGGATCCTAACAATCAGTTCAAGCTGCCCTTTCACACGTTTCCCACGAATTCCAACGATATCCCTCCTCCCTTCTCTTCTCTCCTAGAAAAAGGTTTGGGTTTTCTTATCTCCTAACACCTAAATTTTGGAATTGAAACTTGACATTGTTCGATCTATTGTCTGTGAATGTGTTCTGTTTTTTGGTATCAAGTTTTTTCCTCAGATTTATGAGAGTGTGAACTTTCCATGACTGTAACCATAGGTTTAATGTTTTGGTATGTTTCCAAACTATTTTTGTTTAATTTTATGTTGATAAAACTTCAATTTTTCAGGGTTTATGTGGTTCTTCTCATAGCTTCCTCTGTTGTTTGCGACATCGGTTCTCTCTCTGTCACCATTCTATCTATGCGATCATGGTACGACATCGAAGATTCATATCACTAATATATTATTCTTCAGTATGAATTTCGTATCCTTGTCAATCTCAGCCTCGGTATGACCGACATGTTACCAACGTCGTATTATGTCATGTAATTGTTTTTGGAATTGCATGTGCGACCTCGTCCTCGTGTCGATCATGTGTTTGTGTTTTCCAACAGCTCGATCTCACATGCATATGTCGACCACACCACTTCTTTGGACCGGCATGTACCTGCAAATCATTGTTGACGTCGCACCTTGTATTCCATAGGCCAGTTTGCACATAACATTTTCACTTATCATGCATGATTAATAGCTAGCAAAGGATTGTCTAATCGGCCCCTTTTTCAGGTCTTTCCCCAACTTACATATACATTTAATAACACATATCAACACTTTATAACAACTAATATTTTTTAGGTTTTCGTACACTTCACCGCACAATGGAGCAACCCAGCAGAGCCTGTTTTCTATGACATTGAACATCATTAGATGGATGTTAATCGCCCAAGTTTACACTACACTCCAAAGTAGCAGAATTTAGGGAAGAACTGGTATGGCAATTGAAATTAAAACCAGTTGTTGCGAATTGCTTTTACAACTAAATATATTTTTTATGCATTTATAATGAATATGTTTTTTGAATGACTTAGTACATCCCGAGGGACGTTATGTCACTACTGCCAAATGAGAAGACCCCTGTTGTGCTAAGGTGCAGTGAGACAGACTGGCAAATGAACTACTCAAGGGGTGGAAAGATCAATGCCCTGTACCCAAAGGGTTTTGGCGAGTTCCTTTCCGGAAATCGCCGACGCATTGGGGACACTTTGTTCTTCAAAGTTATAGAAGTCGGGGGTTCAATTGTCTTCAAGGTAATCATAATTCGAGCTGTTTGAAAAAAAATGTTTTGTTGGAACTTGAACAATTATTAATCGAATTTATGTAGTAATTATAAGGATATTTTAATTACCAGTACTGTTTCTCTAAATATTTCACTTCCCTATTTAAACATTATCTAATTGAGTTTGAAAACTAATTTCAACCGTACCATTCAATAACTTTTTCTGCAATCGTTTAAAAACCCAATGAACAAATACTTTTGTAGACAGCAGTGAATCACTGTCAAATAACTACAACCTATAAAAGTTTTCTGATGTAAAATAAAATGAAAACATCAATCAAGCAGAAAAGGAATGAGAACATCTTTTCTGGCATCTTCAAATCCCTTACTTGTCGATTGTTGTGGTTTTCCATCTTATTCCACTTTTTTCAATCGTAACATAACAAAACTCACCTTTTTAAATATTTCAATAATACTTCTTATGTTTTGAAGGTCAGGTGTTTCCAACTACATAACTGCGATGTCGATGACACATCGCACTGCATGTCGTTGAAAATGACTTATAATGCGATATCGACATGTCTTTTTAAACAACATATGTGACGTTGCACACTAGTCGGTAAGATTATTTATTTTGATTCTTCATCTTTTTACTTTGGTTTAAATACTAACTGAATAAAAGATATATTATTTACCACAGTTTTTTTACCGAAGTAATAAATATTTTTTACTTTAAAAATAAAAATAACCGAGGTAAAAGAACTTTTTACTTCGGTTTTTTGACCTAAATAAGAAAACCGAGGTAAAAGGGGTGAAGTAATAGGTCATTTTTTGTAGTGTTATAAGAAGTGAGCAATATGTTATAAAGTATAGTCTATTTTTGGCTACGGATCCCAGTCTGATTTTTTCTTGCAAAGGTTTCCTCAAATCAAATTCCACACAAGGCCTGATAGCAGATGGTTCAGATAACATTTTAGTTCGTAAGTCAACTTGGATAAAAGTTCCTAGACAATTTCCTATACCTTCCAGGGCTTTGGGATAAAAAATGGGTTGGTGGAAAATCAACTATAAACCATATAGGGACAAAAGAGGGTTCTTTAGCATAATCAAAATCTTTAGACCATTTCAAAAATCTCATAGCTAGCAACATATGTTCCGCAAAGGTTTAGATAAACAACAATGGAAATATTTAGCTATTGAGTTGGTAATGCAAATATGTCCATAATCTATAGTTGTCATCTGGAAGATGGATTTAAATCCAATGGTTTCCATTTCTTTGGGAATGATGTTGAGCTTAGGGGGTCTGCTAGAGAATTTTCCAATGAGAGTTAATTGATAAGATTGTGTAATCTTTTGTATCTTTGCCTCAGGACATAAGCAAATTGGTTCTTTTTTTTTGAAGACCAGGAGTGGAAGGAGTTCAGTGTAAGCTAGGTATTGACTTTTAAGCTCGCTGGAAAGTTGGCCGATTTTAAAAACTTAGCTGTTAGGGTTACAGAGAGATTGGGCATATGATAGCGACCCGACGCCATTAGGAGGGGCCGTCATAGGAGGTTGACAGGTTGATTCAGAAAGCTAGATTGATATTGGGATAAAATCATAGTGATGGTGGGTGGGTAGAGATGATTTGTTATAGCCGTTATTGGTGAGCAGTTACTGTAGAAAGCGTTGAGAGTGTATATAGATCAATTTCAAGAAGAGGTGGCATGTCTATAACGTTATGGACATGTAATTTTATTTTTTTATTTATATTTTAAAATTTACTATGATTAACATTTGATTTCGCTCGTGATCTAGTCGTGCTTATATCGTGCCTACATTGTGTTTAACAAAAAAAATAAGCTACCCTTCGTCACTAGCTTGGTGAGTAGGAAGTTTTTTAGTTTAGCAAGCTTAACGACCCGAGGACTTTTACCGGCAGTGTGGTTGCGAGAAGAGCTAAAATTTCAATCCTGTGTCAACTTAGGTATCTTTATAAACGTTGAGATGGGATTATTAGCCCATGATGCCGTCAAGGAAGACAGAGGTTTCATCTTCTTGACTATGAGGCTGCAAGTTGAATATTTCTTACCATGGTGATTGAGTTCTTGATCATGCATCATGAATAGTAAAAGCAACGTTTTGGACTTCTAAATTCCTTTTTAAATATAGTATGTAATTTAATTGTGGGTGATATCTAATTTTTTTGGCACTACATTTATTTGATTTTAACGAAATTTTAGTATGAATCAAATTTTGAATAGCAATCAAAAGATAAATTTAAATAGCATAAGTTCATATTACTTTTAATATAGTATTTATATGAAATATCAATTAAATTTATATGAATACACAAACAATGACTCATAAATGATCAGGATTTACTCCTATAAAGATTTTTAAAATCTATGTGTGTAATTAATCATTACAATTGTGTAAATTGACTAATAATTTCTTGTAATATATGGTTGATTTCATCCATATTCATATTGTGCATATATTGTGCTTGATAAATAACATGCACGTATTATGCTCGTACTTTTGTGTTTTGTTTTGTTTTAAAAAAATTCCCTACTTAATAAGTTGGGTTTGGAAAATACATTTATATTATTGATACTGTATGGAATTTATTTTGTAATTTTGATCAGTTCATCAAAGTATTTTTCCATTTCCAAAATCTAATATATCTTTAAATGATATAATTGTTATTGAGGTTGATGTTATAGGCTCCTTACCCTCCATATCAACCCACCCACCTTTGTGCCGCTTTGCACTCAGGTGACTACAAGTGTGACTGCCTAGAAGAGTGTGATTATAAAGTTGAGTATGTTGATGAAGGTTCCTTTATTTGTGTGTTGGTAAATGATGTGCTCTCCCTAAACCTTACCAATGGAATTCGAATAAGTCCTAGTCTTTCCTTTGGGTGGTAAATCTCTTAATTATATTTTCATCAACTGCATTGTCTCTATATTTAATCAATATGTTATTGATTGATATTTATGATTTCATCCATTATATGATTATTTAGATAATGAACGTGCATGGAAAGAGAAGTATTGTAAATTAACAAGATATCGTGCTTGTATGGTGCAAGATAAATAATAGGTACGTATTTTGCTCGTACTTTTGTGTTTTCCGTTGCTTTTAAAAAAATTCCTACTTATTGAGTTAAGTTTTGAAAATACATTTACATTATTGAAAATGTATGGAATTTATCATGTAATTTTTATCAGTTCATCAAAGTATTTTTCCGTTTCCAAAATCTAATTTGTCTATTGTTGATATAATTGTTGTCGGAACTGATGTTGTAGGCTCCTCACTGTCCATATCGACCCACCAACCTTTGTGCCGCTTTGCACTCACGTGAATACAAGTGTGATCGCCTAGAAGAGTGCTACTATGAAGTTGAGTATGCTTTTAATGGTTCCTTTCTTTGTGTTTTCGTAAATGATGTGCTCTCCCTGAACCCTATTAGTGGAATTCGAATAAAGCCTAGTTTGGCTTTTGGGTGATAAATTTCCTTATTATTTTTCCATCAGCTGCATTATGTCTATATTTGATCAATATGTTATTAGTTGATATCTATGATTCCATCCTTTATATGATTATTTAGATCATGAAAGTGATGGTAAGAGAAGTATTGTAAACTAACAATATATCGTGCTTGTATGGTGCAAGATAAATATTAGGTACGTATTATGCTCTTGCTTTGTTTTTTTATAAAAAAATAATTTCCCAACCTATACTAATATGCATGTTTTGGATCATTATAACGTGGTGCAATCTGTATCAAAACATGACAAAATTTCTTTACCATTTGAACTCGATATAAAATCTTTGTTCACCACCTTTTCCTTTTTTTTAGGAGTCATTCCCATCGCCTGTTGCATATTATGGTCAATTTGGGTCTTCGGTAATTCAACAATCTGGGTTGGCCATTTTGCATAATCTTGGACAAGAATCGATAAGAGTTTGGTAAGAATCTAAAACACAATATCAAAAGTATAGAGGCTTCAAAAAGTAAAGGGAAAGACAAGGGAGAAAAAGAATCGCCAACTACAATTATGTAAATTGACCATTGAAATCGTTAAACTTATGTAAATTGACTAATAATTCCTTATAATGTATGGTTGCCTTTTTTCATACTCATATTGTGCTTGTTTTGGGCATGATAAATAATAGGGTGCACATATTATGCGCGCGCTTTAGTAAATTTTTTTAAAAAATCCATACTGGTTGAGCTAAGAAATTAGAGTTTATGTGAATATATACATATTTTGGATCATTAAAATGGTGCAATATGTATCAAATTTTTGAAAAATTGTTTTACCATTTTATCTCGATATAGACTCTTTGTTCATGACTTTTTCCTTCTTTTTAGGATTAATTCCCATTGTTTGTTGCATAATATGGTCAACGAGTCTTCCGTAATAAACAATTTGGGATGACCACATCCCAAATCTTGGACAAGATGGGATCAGATTTTGACAAGAATATGACAGACTATATCGTATGTATGGAGACTTTAAAAAAAAGTAGAAGAAAAGACATGGGAGACAAACAATCAGCCATTACAATTTGGTAAAGTAACCATTATAACAGTTACAATTGTGTAAATTGGCCAATAATCCCTTATAATATATGGTTGACTTTTTCATGTTCATATTGTTCTTGTTTCGTGCGTGATAAATAATAGGGTGCATGTATTATGCTCGTACTTTCATATTTTCTATTCTTGAAACATTTCTGTACTTATTGAGCTGAGTAGTTAGAGTTTATGAAAATAAATATATGTAGAGGATCATAAGATGGTGCATTCGTATCAAATTTTTAAAGATTTTCGTTACCATTTAATTTAGATATAAACTCTTTGTTCATAACATTTCCTTCTTTTTAGGATTAAATCTCATCTTTTATTTCATGATATAGTAAATTTGGATAATTTATAATTCAATAATTTGGGATGATCACATCACAAGTCTTGGACAAGATCTGATCAGAACTTGATAAAAATAAGACAGATTGTACGGATGTATAAAGACTTCAAAATAGAAGATGAAAAGACACGGGAGACAAGCAATCAACCATCGCAATTTTGTAAATTAACTATTACAACATTTATAATTGTGTAATTTGACTAATAATATTTTATAATATATGGTTAACTTTGTCTATATTAATATCGTGCTTTTTTCGTGTCTGATAAATAATAGGATGCACGTATTTTGCTTGTACTTTTTTGTTTTGTTTGAAAAAAAATCCCGTACTTATTATGCTGAGTAGTTAAAGCTTAAGCAAATATATACATTTTTCGGATCATTAAGATGATGAAATCTGAATAAAAATTTTAAATAATTTCGTAACCATATAAAATAGATATCAAGTCTTTGTTAATCACTTTTTCCTTCTTTATAGAATTAATTCCCATCATTTGTTGTAAAATATGGTCAATTTGAGTTTTCTGTGATTCAACAATTTGGGATGGTCACATCGCAAGTATTGTACAAGATATGATCAGAATTTGGCAAGAATCTGACAGACTATATCAGATGTATAGAGACTTCCACAAAGTAGAAGAAAAGACACGGGAGACAAACAATCAACCATTACAATTTTTTAAATTAACCATTACACCTATGTATATTGACTATTAATCTCTTAAAATAGAGAAATAATTGATTTAGAATGAGGATAAGAAAGAAATACCCTTTATGATTGGTTTTGTATATATCTTGTTCCATATTTGTTTCTACTTTGAATACCATTTTCACTCATTGCACATATGAATACACACAACCACAATTATTTGTGGGTTTTAATTTTTATCATGTTATCAGACGGGTTTGTCTATAATTCTTGATTTTTTTCCTCTATTTTTTCAAAGCATTCTATATTCTTTCAATCCTTCATTGTTGTCTTCTTCCTCACTCTAATGTCGAGGAGGACGTCAACTGCCAACTGCAAACTTGTTGTGTGATTGGTCAATTTTGTCTCTCTATTAGTGTTGTGGATTCTTCATTGTTTAAAAATAACATTCCTCTTCCTGTTTGTGATCGTTGTCGGCCGGCGTCCACTTCGGCTGTGTTGCCGATCACCACTCCTAATCACTGTGGTTTGCTGTCGTAGGTCTCTGTCCCATTGTCCGATCCGCCACAGGTCTCACATACTTCGCCGCTCGATTACTACTCCACCACTTTTTTTGGTGACCTCAGATTTCCTTCATCAGTGTGGTTTTCTATATACCAAGCTTGCCTGGTTTCGTTGTTCCCAGACATTTGTCCCTATCACCTTCAGCTCAGAAGACAAGGAGCTCCTGAGTTTCCACATCCTACATTCCATTCAAGAAATTTTGTCCCTTGTTGGACGCACGTTTAACCACGCACAGTTGACAGAAATGTGCTCAATCCTTCTAGAAGCGCGTGTACCCACGCGTGAGTAACAGTGATGAGTCATCCTTCCTACTGTGTGTGTACCCATGCACCTGCCCAGCCCGTCACTTCCTTTGCCTCTTATACCGGCTCTTTTTTCAGAAATATTTTAATTTATTTTATACAAAATTAATAAATTTTATGCCTCTTTTTGATCAACCACGATGTCAATGGTGTTATGTTTTAGGCTATGTTTCTTCTTCCTGCTCTAAGTTGCACGTTGAATTGTACCAATTGCAACATCAGTGGTGTAAGAAATTTGGTAAATTTGCCTCAACGTGTCCTTATTTGGTCTCTCGGGCTTCTTCTCCCTCGCCGAAGAGCAAATTTTGGCTCGACCAACCACATGACTTCATCTCAGTCCGATCTTGATCGCTTTAGTCCTTATTATGGTTACAATCGTATTATTGTTGGTAATGATTTTGCCCATAACATTACTCATGTTGGTCATTCTCAAGTCTTTGATTCCTTATCTTTGTCTGATTTTTTGGTGGTTGCACAAATTACAAAAAAATGCTGCCTATTAGAAAGTTAACTCATGATATGAATGTTGTATATCCTTTGATGATTTATCTTTCATTATTTCAAATAAGTTTACTAGTGATATTATTGGCAAAGGTCATCGTGATGGTTGCTTTTATGTTTTGGATTATGGTGGTGTTGTTTTATCCACTTTTGCAATATCGAGTACATCTAAAGCATCTTTTGAACTTTTGCATAGAATACCGGGTCATACTTCTCATAGCATCATTTCTTCTTTGAGCAAGTCTGGATGTTTGTCTGTCACTAGCTTACTTCCAAAGCCGCATTTGTGTTCTTGTGAGAAGGCTAAAGGAACGTGTCTTTCTTATACCGATACTTTAAAACAACACCATATACTTGATTTGTTCATTGTGATCTTTGGAGACCCTCACATATTGTCTCTAAAACCGACTACTCCTATTATGTCATTTTTGTAAATATTTATTCTCGGTTTACTTTGTTATATCATCTGTGGCGAAAGTCTGAGATTGTAGAGGCTTATATGCATTTTGAGGCTCTAGTTGAGAACCAGTTTTCTACCACCATTAAAGTATTTCAGAGTGATGGTGGAACCGAGTTTTTGAATCATCGCATGCGATCACATTTTGCATCTAAGGGCATACATTATTGTATGATGCTTTCTCCACAGCAACCTACGTCATCAACAGCTTGCCAACATTAGTTTTATTTGGTCAGTCTCTGCTCTCTATTCTTTTTTGTACTACTCCTGACTACTCCAATTTTAATCCATTTGGTTGCCAATTTTTCCCATATTTGCACCCTTATGATACGCATAAGTTGGCACCATGGAGTATATCTTGTATATTTTTTTGTTACAATTCACAGTACAAGGATTATCACTATTTAGATCCTCTTACGAAGGAGTACATCACCCATCATGCTCGGTTTGATGAGTTACCACTATCACAGGAAACCCCCTCTAGCACCAGTTTTTCGGAAGGCTAGCACCATTTTTTGGGGCCTAAGGAACTGGTGCCTAAGTAGGGCATGAAACGGTTTCACTGGTTTTTAAAAAAAACAGATGCTAAATTAACCCTGTTTTTTTACACCGGTTTTTTGGAAACCGGTTTCATTTAGCACCGGTTATGTTTTCCACTAGTTTTCAAAAATTGGTGCACCGGTTATTTTTTGGCACCGGTTCTCAAAAATGGGTGCCAAAAATTTTAATAGATTAAAAATATGCCCTTTCTCTGGAAGCAGGCATGTGTGACTACGTCCAGAGAAAGGGCAAAATGACCCAATTTATCTTGTTTTTAAAGCCGATGCTTCATTCTCCAAAAAATGGATGCCACTATTACATAAATTATCTACAACTTCGATAATTCTTAATATCGATGCTACTCTCTTACACAAATAACCTACAATTTAAAGTCTCAATATCACTACTAATCGGTAAGTCCTACTTAGAATCTACTTAGACATTTATAGAGTCGGAACCTTTCCTGATTAGAAGTTCAATATGATATAGCAATCCAGGTAGAGAGTCTCACAGAACCCCAAGAAAATAGCAACAACTCGGGCATAACATGAAGTACTACTACAAGTGAGCAACAGACAACTACTCTCTCCGTCCCTTAAAGATCTTCCGAATGGAAAATGGCTCAAATTTTAAGAAAATATGACAAGTCACGCTCAGACCTATCTTTCCCACTTTTCTGAAGTCAATCACGTGGGTAATGACCCACAAAAATTGACTTGCTTTTTGGAAAAATTAATGTACTTTAACTCTTCTATGAGAAACATACCAGAGAGTTTCAACGGTGGCGAGAGCTACAACCGGGAGGTGTGGGTTTCGTTTGGCGAGAGCATTTTTGTCCGTCGTTGATCGAATGCGAGCGGACCCATTTCGCTGGAGGCGGGAGGCTCTGGGAACTCATCCCTTCAGCGAAGGTTAAGTCTGCTGACGATAAGGCTGAAGTCCCGGCCAGGATATTCTCCGGAGGTTGTGAAGTCCAGGAAGATGGATCGACCGAAAAATACGAAATCCAGGCACATGGATCCAGAGAATGACCGGCTCTCTCAGAGGGTGAGGATGGTGAATTAATGTCAGTTGAAGATGCAAAAAGGAGATCACGTGAATTCAAAAGAGTTGTTTTAATTAATGTAATTGAGATGTTAATTAAGTCTAATTGAACACTTAATTATGAAATTGGTCAACATTTATGAATGGTACATTTGTAATTTTAAATTTTAAGTAAGGGTAATTGAGGTATTTCAGTTATGATTTTTAAACTAAAAATAGAAGGAATAGATATAGAAAAATAATTGTGGGATGTCCCAAAAAGAAAATTAGGAAGATCGTTGTGAGACGGAGGGAGTATAAGGTAAGACTTGGAGGATAACTACAACCCACACTCCACTCTAAACTATAGGTAATATGTAGCATCATATACTTTTTCTACAACCTTAATCACAAAGTATTACTCAAATGACGATGATGCTTGAGTATATAGAAGTGTTAACAACAGAGGGCAGCCGACATTTTATCAACAGTAAGAATTTAAAAAAAGAAGAAGAAGTAGATATACACATGACAAGTATTGTAATGTCACACAATTAACTCAACTATGAGACATAAACAAAAGAACATAATTTTGTCCAAATGTGCAATTTTGAAAGTTGAAGTTAGTTATCTGTACAGAAGACTCTTTTGCTGATTGTGTTCCGAGTGAAAGCATATTTTGAGAGAAAAAAACAAAACAAAAAGCATTAAAAAAACTGAGATAGGTACATAGGGAAAATGGTTCAGACAAAATGTCAAACACTTATGCTAGACAGAGTTAATGCAATTTTAGCTCAAAAATAAGTACAAGTGGCTAAAGTTCTTAAACCGAATATTAACAGTCGAAAGATGAATCCTAACTCTGCAAATTTAACACCAAGAACTCAGCGCGCATTTCAAGAATACATTTTTTACATAGGATGAATAGATTTTTGGAAATACGGTTATCATAATAGAGGATGAAAATATGCTTACTTTTGGGTCTCCTCCATCTTCTTCTCGAGATTTTCACACTCAGCTTCTATATTGACGGAGCATTTAATCTCTAAGAACACAGACCCTCTTTCATTTAAAATATCTACAACTCTCATTCTTTGTTGAAACCACAATGTCTTCAATGTCAGAACATAAAAGAAAAGAAACAAAGGTTTGATAAGCATTAGGTAAGGGGTTCAAGCACATACTTGCAGTGATACCAAAAAATATGTTTTTGCTCTTATTCAAAACATCAATACCTACAGGAGGGATTTAGGAAAATGCATACAGCTCAATGCATTGAGTAGAATAACATTCACATATCATCTCCGGCTCTATAAAGAGATAATAGGAACAGTAAGATCACAACACCCTCAACAAGCATCACAATCATTAAATAAAGATGGGAGTGCTGCAAGCCTTAAAAAGAAGATAATTTAGATATACATACACAAAATGAATATGAACTTGAGTCAAAATTGAAGCCCACCAACTCAAGAACTTCAATATTAACAACCAACATCAATTATTAATCCAAAAATCAATTTCTGAATACAGATTAATAAATAATCCAGCAACAACAACCTTTGCACTAAATCGGATTGATATCAATAAAATACAGCGTATCGTTAATCTCAAATCCACCATGAAATAACAAAAACTTGGATTCAACTGCAACCCAAACCAATCGAACAACAAAATCCTCGCCGAAACTACAGCAATATGGCAGGGGAAATAGATAATCATTCTACATTATGCCGGCATAATTCCATGGTGGGGGTGATGAGACGCTAAAATGCCTTTAGCATCTCTTTTGTTATTTTTTGTTGTAAGATTGCTAGATTTAGTTAGATTTACATCACAAGGGGTTTAGATAACCATTTTCGGTTTTCGTATCTAAATCCTTCATTTTGTAATCTAAGTTGAGTCTAATGGATTTTATGTCCTTACGAGCATCTAGATTCCTTTTTGTGAGCTTAATTTGTAGATTCCTCGTAAGTATTTTGGAGTATTTTATTGAAGGCAATTTTCAAGGATGATAGAAGATTGAAGGCCACAAGTCAAAAAATGGTAGAAGATAAAAGGGTCGGAGAACGAAGACAAAGAAGCGGATGAATTGTGATCCGGAAGTTTTAACCAAGTGTTGGGAACAATTGAAGAAGAAAAAACCTTCGAGGGTGGTACCATCGGATTCGTCATCTCGATCACTATAAAATTGACTAGAAGAACTCTCAAAATGGATCAACGATTTACCCATAGCGACGGAATTTGAAGATGCAAAGACCGGCCGGCCGACCGGCCTAGTGAAGATGACCGAACGAAAACCGCATGCCCGGGAGCTGCAGCCCGTGCACGTCCTGAGCCCAAGATCTGCAGCCTGTGCTCATCCCAGCGCCCTGTGCGCCCACCCGGGTGTGTCCCAGCTCGTGCCATCCCGCCCACGCATTGCAGCCCTCGCGCATGTATGCCTGCCCGCATGCGTCCCTGCTCATGTCGTCTCGCCCAGTTGCTGCAGTCTGCGCGCGCCCCGCCCGCCCGACTCACTTTTGACTAGTCTTCTCACCACAACTTGTATTATAAATACCCCTTATCTTATCTTCATTCTAACATTTCTCTTGGCCAAAAATATTTCTCCAAAAACCCTAGTTCTTCATTTCTCTTCATCTTTTCTCTCTTTGTTTATGTATGAATTTGTCTATGAATGTTAGTTTGATTTGTGCTAGCTAAACTTATCACTTGGGAGCAATTGTTTGAAGCTTCCAAACCCATGTAGTAAGACTCTATTTTTACTCTTTCA
>JAULKM010007252.1:0-15011 GCA_032355605.1 Rubia tinctorum | reverse complement strand
TAGATAGTGGCAAGTAACGATGTCGTTCACAAAGATGGTAGGAATCTAATAATCAACTATGCATAACCGTGATCGGGTTGTCAATCCAAACACGTGTTAGGAATAATCAGTGTTGGCAAAACAAGCATTGGGGGCTTTTTATAACTAAAACTACTAGCATGCAATTGATCACGAGAATAAACTATATAAACTAGAACTTGGGGAATATTTGCGTAACATGATTAATGTCATTTCATTCCTTGATTTAATCACATACAAGAACTATGAACCTATTCTAGTGTTTGTGACACTTAGTGTGGTCGACGCTCAACACTTCCCCATACCTGTCACGTATGGTGCACTTGTAATCTTCCATTGGCACCGCCTCTGTAATTAGGGGAGTGCAATGACGGCCTTGCCTACCATGTATATCTGAGTCTTCCCCATATGATTACGTCTTGAGCACTACATCACGAATGCTTCTCCCCATGCCTAAAAAGGCAAAGGGGGTGAAGCACCTTATAGATGGCTCTAGGGTTGAAAACTAACCCTATTTTGCTACTTTATCTATCTCTACCTGCTACCCTTTGGACAATTTAGTCAGCTTACTAGTGCATGATCAATCATAATGTTAAGAACGGAAACCTACGTGAACACACCCACGTGGATCCGGACCTATCGTTACCCAAAGTGCATCTAGGTTTCCCTCCCAGGGGGATATCAATAGTGCATCAACATGAAATTAGACTTTGGTGTGTGTTAACAAAGTGTGACAATCATGAAATTCCCAAGAATATAAAGAACAATCCAACACAATATCACAAAATGCATAGAAATAGGTAGATCTAAGAAATCTAAAAAAACAAGCATTAATAAGTGAATAAAAATACAATCCCCAAGTTAGTTAACTACTCCCTAAGAATTTAACCCAAGTATGGCATTAGATTCAACACTTTTGGGGAAAATAAAAATAAAGAGAAGAAAGAAAAAGAACCTATAGAGAAGGAAGAGTATTGTCTCTCTAACCTACTCTTGAAGATGAAAAGTGACCATTCCCCCATTAACCCTAGTAGACAAAGGTCTATATGTATAGTAATATTGAATTGGGCCTTGAAAAAGCCCCAAAAATCCTAGCAGCGACAACTGAAAAGGCATGTGGGATTTGGCACAGTCCATACCAGCCGAGTGCCATTCATGCTGCCCGGACCGCTCATCCATACATGACCCACAGCTTCGTGCTGGCACGGGCTGTGAACCTCATGCTGACACAACCTGTGTTGCCAGACATGAACCTCCGAAAAGAGCTCCATTGTTTTGCCTTTGAGTTCACATCCCATGTCGTTTGGCGAGGGTTATCGGTTGTAATCTCATTTTCCTCAGTAACATGGCACGGACCATGTCATTCTTCAAACCCTATGGGCTGGCCTTTGCATTGGTGACTTGAAACGTTACGGACCGTGTGAAACAGAATTTTCTGTGCCCATACTTAGCCATTTTTTGGAGTGGATCGAAGACATGGGACACAGGCAACAGGAGTTGGCACGGTCTGTACTGGGACCTCTTAGAGGGGACGTGTTCTTGGGATGGTCTGTGCTGGGCACCCTTGGCATGGATCATGTTAGGTGATCTTTGTGCCGACTTGAGTGGCCTCATGCCATCCCTCGTGTTGGCCTTAGCTGGTTCTTGTCGGCCCTGGTCGGCTCGTGCCAATCGGCTGGTTTGATCGTTTGAGCCCTTCCTCTGTCCTTTACTTATTTGAACTTTAATCCTACCTTTTTTTGGATCAATTCCATCTACTAACACACTTTGGAGTCTATGGCGTTCAATCTACTACCATCCTTGAAAATGCCTTCAAATATCTTCTACCACCCTCGCGAATGGTCTTCTATAAAAAGATGATGAAAAGGTACTCATGAGAAACCTACTAATGAGATCACAAAGGAAGATATAGGTTCCCGTGAATACAAATTGTCCATTAGCTTCAACTAAGTCTACAAAATTCGGGATTTACACAAGAAAACCAATAATGGCCATCTAAACCCTTTGTCATGTAAGCTTAACTAAACTATCAATCAACCAACCAAAAGATGATAATAAATGTGTGAAATGCATTGGATAACGCATCATAAAGGTGCACATCAGAGTGATTTTGAGGCATCGGTGTAGCAGCACGTACGAAAGTGCACACGTACGAAGGTGTACGGTCCGTGTAAAGGCCTTTGCATGACTAGTGTAAAATTTGCATGGTCCATGCTAGCCACTTGCATGGACCATGTAAAATTTGCACTGGCAATGCTAGCCACTTGCATGCATCATGCATGGCTAGTGTAAGCTCCGTGCACAGATCGTGTCAGCTGGCTGGTTGGCTGATTTGTTTGCACCTCTACGGATGAACCACTTATTCAATTTGAGAGTTCTTGTTGTCGATTTTATAGCGCTTAAGAAGAAAACTCCAACGGTGACACCCACAAAGGCTTATTTTTCTTGTATCTTTCCCAGAACTCTGTGCAACTGTTGAATGTCAATTCTTCCACTTCTTTGTCTTCCTTCATTGACCCTTCTATCTTCTACCACATTTTTCCCATGGTCTTTAGTGTTCTACCATCCTTGTGAATGGTCTTCTACAATCTTTTATCATCCTTGCGTAGGGCCTTCTATAAAATGATGTAAAAATACTCACGAGCAACCTACTTGTAAGCTCACAAGGCAAAATCTAGGTGCTCGTGAATACAAAGTGTCCATTAGTGTCAATTAAGTCTACAAAATTTGGGATTTAGACAAGAAAACCAATAATGGTTGTCTAAACCCTTTGTCGTGTAAACCTAACTAAAACTAGCAATCTACCAAAGAAAACCTGGTAATAAATATGCTAAATGCATTGGTTAATGCATGCATAAAGGTCCACATCAATCCCCCCACATTTAAACCTTTGCTCATCCTTGAGTAAACAAAAATGAGAAAATATCCAAGAGGAATGTAGCATGCCGAGATAATATAACCAATACATTCAACTTATTCCAAAGCTACCCGAGTTCCCCCAAAGATTGTAAGAATCCCACAACTCTCACTCTCCCCGAAAATGCTAAAGTAACCTATCCACCAAAAATACATAAAAGAAAAAGGTGGAAAAAAGGCAAAGTAGAATGATAAGTGTTAAACTCGCTTACTCCACCGAAAAAAATCACCGAAGACAATCCAAGATATGTTGATGAAGAAACCGCCAAAGATGGCTAAAATATGTTCAAAATATGTTTCCAATTTCTCTCATTTTTCCTAGGGTTCCTTTCGGGTTTTCATCCTTCCATTCACATATGTTGAGCTCACTAGCGCTGGGCAAAAAAACTGAAAATTGAAAACCTGAAGAAAAAAATCAAACTCTCCAAATTTCCGTTTCCAATTTCTCTCATTTTGCCTAGGAGTCCTTTCAGGTTTTTATCCTTCCATTCACACATGTTGAGCTAACTAGGGGTGGGCAAAAAACCGAAAATTGAAAACTGAAACAAAAATCGAATTATCCAAATTTGAATAGCCTGAACCATGTTTAAAATATGGTTTTTGGATAACTGAATTGAATAAGAAAAATTGAATATGGTTTTTGGTTTGGTTTTTGATATGGAAACTCAATATGAACCCGACCTGGATACCTAATTACAATTAAAAAATAAATAACCTATATATAATAATATAATTCAAAAATTTTAAAATAAAATTTATAAATACACAACCAAATTCATGGCCCAAACTCACGTAACTCATGGCCCAAACTAAAAATTGAGAACCTTCATTATTGGCCCCTAATATGTAAAGTGTAAACCCTAAAAAATGTGAGACATGATGAGAGCATATGTCTTTTTCTTCTTCCTGCCATTTTCTTCGTTATAGGAGAGAGGCAGAGCAGAATTCCTTCCATTTCTTCTTCATCATAGGTGAGACTCAAGAGGCAGAATTCCTGCCATTTTCTTCTTCGTAGACGAGTTGCGGGCCTATGCCGACTGCAGTTTTCTTCTTATTCATCTAAATTCCTATCGTTTTCTTCTTCATTTCAAATCCTCACCGAATTGTGGGATTTTAATTTTGAATAATTGATTTTTATGATGTAGATTTTAAATTATATATTTTTCTTGAATTTTGAATTAAGTTATGTATTTTTAATAAAATTTTAAAATGTCCAGCTGAAATTTAGTTTATTTGGCTCAAATCCAAATTTAAACCAAAACCAAATTACAAATTTGGTTTGTTTTATTTGGGTTATTTGGGTCATATTTGATTTTTGGGGTTTTTAGTGGCAAAACCGAATAACCCGAATCAAATAATCCAAAAACTGAATAACCTGACTCGACACCCACCTCTAGATCTCTCCTCTCACATTTTTCCACACGACATCTAATTTTTACCTATTTTTCCAACCTAGCCGGGCTTAGCCTCTCATTTCTACCTAGTTCTTTCGACTTATCTGGGATTTTTTCTCATTTTTCCTAAGTTGCCCTTTTGGGTTTCCAACTTAGCTGGGTATACTTTTAATAGAAAAAATTTAAAAAAATTCAAAATGCTCTTTAAAGGAGCTATTAGCTACATAATAACAACTAAGAATCATAAGTGTTGTCCCCTCCCCCACATTTAAAGCTTGCATTGTCCTAATGCATATACATGATCATAGAACATATGTAAAGGGAAGGAAATAGGAGAGCATTCACAATGAAAAAAATAAATACTAAAATCTACCTTTGGTGGCACAGTCATGGAATTTAATGGACATACTACCATCACCCCAATAAACTACCCCTAACCTCTAATCAAGCAAGTTCAATCACAACCACTATCATGCATCACAAATTGAATAAAGAATTAAATCACAATGGAGTGTTACCTCTACCCCAACATGCAACTCAAATCAAGCAACTACAAATCCACACTAAACAAGTGACAATCAACATCCACACAAAGAAACAACTAGTGTGCGGTCCTATGTTGTTTATTTGGTGGTGGTTTAGGTGGTGGAGTGTAGCGACGTCTAATAGTTTTGGGTAAGAATGGGAGGATTAAAGTGAAGATTTTTTTCAAAGGAAAACTAACAAAACTAATTTTTTAAAGCTCAGGTTTCCTCCCGAGAAGTTTCATATTTTTAAGGCTGTCGCACGACCCTAATATTATCTATGTGGTGCTGGTGTGTACCCCATCATCATAGGTAACCAAAAATGGAGAGGTGGGAGTAACAATCTTCCAATAGGACGATGTAGTAGAGGAGGAGTCATCCTCGGAGGAAATAGGTGATTTGGAAGCTTAGCATATACAATTGGATTCTCTAGGGTTTCCTCTAAGGGCTCCGAAAATATGGGAGTTAGTTCTATAGGTGGAGGTTGGGATTAAAATAGGTAATATGGTGAATTAAGTATAATCACCCTTTATTCAACTTCTTCACCCTCAACACACCACTCCCCATCCCCTTTGGATTCATCTACCAAAATCTCAATCTCAACTGGGAATGGTTCATTTTTGGAATATTGGGTTTCTAGTTGGCTCACTCTTTCAATAAAATCACTCACTTGCCCTTCAACTTTATCAATGCTTGAGAAGAGTTGAGTTCCCAAATTTCTAATGTCGCTATGCAATTGTGATTAGAGTAACTCACTGCTCTTGGTCACATTAGCTATAGCTTGCAAAATTTCTTCATGATCCAATTTGGGAACTAATCCTAGGGATTGGGTTTGGAGCATTGTATAGGTTGGTGAAGGCCAACTATCTAACCCAAAGTGTTGGTTTCCCGATGCATTTCCATACCACAAATTTGAGTTACAACTAAACCTCAAATTGGGAGAATCGTGATAGGGGCATCAATCTAGATTCCATCGGCCTTGGGAATCAACAACTCCTACCTCTTTCTTATATTCGCTCATCCAAGAGCAAGACCCCGTAGGGTGGTCACAAATGACATATCCAACAAAATCTTACTCGTTGAGCCTCACTTATCCATATTTTTTTCAACTTAAAGCAAAACAAAGAAAAGACACAAAATTCATAATCGTAGTGGAAGGATTCTTGGTTCACACCAAGAACACAAGCAGTACCTATTCCGGAAAACAACAAACAAACAAAAGACCAATACTAACTACTCAACTAACATGCTAGACCTTTAAACTAACATTCTCGGCAATGGCGCCAAAATTTAACCCGCCCCCTCCGGCCGCTTAATCAATCACAGGAGATCCGCTAACTAATTGAACCGAGAGAAGGCTGAGATCAAAGATAGAGATTTGCATTGTTGCTCCCGTTTCTACTACTATGCTACCAAGAAAGGTAAATAGGGGTAAGTCACGGGGTCATCTACAGAGATGTAAGGAATCTAATAATCAACTATACAAGGTCGCAATTGGGTCGTCAATCCGATCACGTGTTAGGAATAATCATTGTTGGTAAAACAGTCATTGGGGTTTTTTTCTACTAAAACTACTAGCATGCAATTGATCAAGAGAACAAACTATATAAACTAGCACTTGGGGAATATTTGGTTAACATGATTAATGTCATTTCGATCCTTACAAGAACTGTGAACCTATTCTAGTATTTGTGATACATGGTGTGGTTAATGGTCAACACTTCCCCATATCTGTCACGTAAGGTGCGCATGTAATCTTCCATCGTCACCACCTCTGTAATTAAGGAAGTGCAACGACAGCCCTGCCTGCCGTGTAGATCTGAGTTTTCCTCGTACGATTACGTCCTAGGCAATACACCACGAATACTTCTCTCTAGGCTAAAAAGGCAAAGAGGGTGAAGCACCTTATCGATGGATTTAGGGTTGCAAAGCTAACCCTAGTTTTCTACTTTAGCTATCTCTACCCATCACCCTTCGAACCAAATCGTTGGCTTACTAGTGAATGTTCAATCGTAAAGTTAACAACGACAACCTATGTGAACACACCCACGTGGATCCGGACTTATCGTTACCCTAAGCGCATCTAGGTTTCCCTCCCGAGGGGGGTATCAACAGTGCAACAATATGAAATAGACTTTGGTGTATACTAACTAAGTGTGACAATCATGAAATTCATAAGAACATGAAGAACAAGCCAACATAATAATCACAAAACACATAGAATTAGGTAGATCCGAGAAATCTCACAAAATAAACATTAATACATGAATACAAATATGATCCCCAAGTTAATTAACTACTCCCTAAAAATATATCCATGGAAAAAATTGAGTTAAATGCAATGGATTTAGGAAAATAAGAGGAAAAAAAGAAGGAAAAAAAGAAGTACTCTACAGAGGGAGAATTCTCCTCCTCTTTCTATTTAGAGAGAGAAATAAAAATCTACATAATGCCTAGTTAGTAAACCCTAGAAGACTAAAGGATCCTATATATAGAAGTAGGAAATTGGGCCTTGAAAAAGGTGAAAACCCAAAATAGGTCAAAAACCCTAGCAGTCGCAACCGGCACGGCCTGTAGGGTCTGGCACAGTCCATTCCAGCTGAGTACCCTTCGTGCTGGCATGACCTGATCAGCTTGGCATGGGTCGTGAGCTTCATGCTAGCGTAACTTGTGTCGTCTGACACGAACCGCCGACTGGAGCTTTATTTTGATGCCTCTGAATGCACATCCCATGTCATTTGGCATAGGTTATCGGCTGGAACCTCGTTTTGCTCAGTAACATGGCACGGGCCATGTCATTCTTTACACCCCAAAGGCTAGTATTTTCATTAGTGACTTGAAACAACGTGGGCCGTGTGAAATGGAACAGTCTGCGACTATACTTTACCTTTTTTGGAGTGGATCAAAGACATGGGACACGGGCAGCAAGAGTTGGCACGGTCTGTGCTGAGCACCCTTGGCACAGGCCGTGCTGGGTGACTTTCATGCCAGCTTGGCTAGCATCATTCCATCCCTTGTGCTGGCCTTGGCTGATTCATTTCGGCCCTGGTCGGCTTGTGCCAGTCGGTCGACCAATTTTATCGGTTGATGCTTTCCTCTGTCCTTAACCTCTTCAAACTTCAATCCCACATTTTCTTGGATCAATTCCATCTACTACCACACTTTAAGTATGTGGCCTTCATATATACTACCATCCTTGCAAATGGCCTTCGATATCTTCTACCATTCTTGTGAATGACCTTCAAATATCTTCTACCACCCATCGCGGATGGCCTTCTACAAAAATATGATGAAAAAATACTCAAGCCTAACCTACTAATAGATCACAAAGGAAAATCTAGGTGCCTGTGAATTCAAAGTGTCCATTAGCTTCAATTAAGTCTACAAAACTTGAGATTTAGACAAGAAAGCCAATAATGGCCGTATAAACCCTTTGTCGTGTAAACCTAACTAAAACTAGCAATCAACCAAACAAAAGATGATAATAAATGTTTCAAATGCATCGGCTAATGTATTCATAAAGGTACACATCAAATACCTCGATATTTATATGGGTTGATCCCTCATAATTCTCCTAATCATGTTTAGATAAATACACAATCAATGTAGTAAATAGTGTCCTAGCATAATAGAATTTTCATACGTTCAGGATTCCATAAATATAGTTGGAGAAGGAGCATATTTTTGTAAATAGATTCATAATTAGAGATCCCCTCTTTCTATTGGGTTTCGGCCCAGTGGTATTAGTAAAATAGAGTCACGTGGGCTTCTGTCTAGATTGTGGGCTTTGACTCATCCCTAATCAGTGAGCACGTAGTTCACAGATTTTATTAAAGGATTTCGCGTTAGGGATTTTAATCGGTGGAGTTTGTATAACCCTAGGGTTTTGGGCTGCTTGTTATATAACCCTTCTTGCACCCTGCAGGCTTTGATCTTCTCACTAGGGAGCTTAATCTGCAAGTAGGTTTCGGCTTGTGATCTTTAGCATCTATTTTGGAATGTGTAGATCTTGCCTTCCAGACTGTAAATTTTGGCCTGTAGGTTGTAGATTCTTCTTGAAAAGTAGCAGATTTTACTTTGCAAGCTTATCCAGGTTCATAGTTTCCAAGGTTTATAACTCCCTTGATTCTTAATGGTTAATCTTACGTTAGGGTGATCTTCTTTCACACTCGGAAGAGTACCTGGATTGATTTTGATGCCCGTTAGCATACTCAATCACCTCATTCAGCTGTGGCATCATTGATGCGATGGTTTGTAGGAATTGTTGATTGGAAAGCTAATCAATGCTAGTGTTGTCGATATGGGTAGGGTACACTAGTGCATGATTGGCAATTAGTGGCACAGTTACGTGCATTTTTTTAGTTTTGGACTTGGAACCATCGTACTTCCTATGTTCCATATCTTAACATGGTATCGAGAGAATGCCCAATAGTTGTGAGGCTACCGAATACCAATAGGTGATGTTTTAACTTTAACCGCCAAGTATTAGTATATTTATTAGTTCCGGCGGTTAATAATAAACTAATGTATCATGTAAAGAAATAAAAGGGTTATTATTAACCGTCGTCATAATAAATAATTTTGATTTCAGATCAAAAGTAGGATTTGGCTCCACAGATCGAAACTTGAAAGGATTGTGTAGAAATTTGAAAAAATGGGTCCCATGCAAATTTATACCATGTGTGGTGCAGCCAATGTGTATGGTTTCCATGAGGTGTGTTTCATTTTTCTAGGTTGAATATGAAACAACTCTTTGAACCACCATTACCATTCATTAAATTTACGTATTGCAACCGTCATTTTAAACCTAAGTTTACAAAAATCATCTTTGTTCCCACTCTTTTCACCCTAATCTGTATCTGAAAATTTCCACCAAGAAAATAAGGCATGGAGACTCCATTCGAATCCCTACCGGATGAAATCATTGTTGCAATACTGGGACAAGTTGAGGAAGGTTCACAAACCTATGAAGGGCAAAACTATGGTATGTTTAGTTTGTTTAAATCTGAACATTTGTATCCGCTCTTGGTCAGAAAAAATGCCCGGTTGTGGTTCACTTATATATGTATTATTTGTATATTGTAGCTCCTATAGGTTTAACAATCTTTCCACAGAAGATTTGATATATAGAAAAGTTTTGTTAGAAATATTGCGATTGTTTGGTGGCATGATGTGAACTAAAAATTTTCCATACTTCGTGGATGCACGCATCCGGTGTGAAAATCTGAAACCCTTGTGCAAGAAAGGAGTGGTGATTTTGAAATTATCATATTTAAATCATGAATACATTTTTCTTAACTTCTATAAAATTCTTCTATCTCTATTAGTTTTCAGATGGATTTTGTTGGAGGGTAGGATCCAGCCAACGGTGTTAATTTTCTTAAACAAACTACATGTTTAGGGAATCTTGCAACGTCTTACGCGTTGGTGATATTTGCACTCTTTTTGGAAGGTGAAGACAAGGAGTTTGCATTTGAAAGGTTTATGCTTATGAAGACAGGATATTCAATCCTAGGACGTTGACTGAATGCTGGGACAGGTTAACAGACATTTTTAGGGAGATTTGGATTGTACATGAAACGCTCATGAATCATCACCGTCCGCATTTTTATAATGCAAATCACACAAAAAGAAGACTCGGTTGGGGTAATGCATAGGAGCAAACAAATTGGGTCGGTTACTCCTATGAAATACATATCGCTTCCATTTGTGATGTTTCGGGTCAATGTTTCTAGTTGAAAGAACTTGTAAATAATGTAATGTTGTATGCATTTTGGATAATAATTATGTTGATATAAGTTATTTTTTATTATATTTATTTTAAGTAATTGAATTTGGATACAAACACAAAAATAATCATTGAGTGTGCAAAACTTCCGGTTATGGTTGCGAATTTGGAAGTTAAATGTATGAATCACTAATTTTAATAATATATTAATACCATCAATTTTACAAATCCGGAACCTTAATCGGTTCAATTTATAATTTTATCTTTACAAATCAATCCATCAAAGGGTTTAATTTGAATTATAGGTATATTTTGGAAGCTCTTGTTAGTCATTGCCCTGGGCTTAACAGTTAAACCTTCCAAATTCATATGTGTTTTTGAAATGTATGGAATGTGTTCAAATCATGTGAAACTTGGGAGAACTTTTATTCCAAAAAATGGATTATTAATAAAAACCAATCTTATTCACTATCAACGTATTAGCTATGCTCAAAAGACAATGTTTCGCCATTGATTATTTACAACAGAACATATTGTTTTGAAATAAACATTCCATACGTGGAAACATGAAAATCTACGACAATCTAGTCATTGTTATCTAATGGGAAGTCTCAGAATGTCCTTGGTTGGCCATCTTCGCATGCCTAATTGCCCTCAAAGTCTTCTTCGTTTCATAAGTCTTCTTCTTAAATTTAATTATCTTCTTCACCTTTGCCTTCATTTTTCGTACATGTTGTACATGAACGTGATGTCATCCTCATCGCCTACATTTGGTCACCTCACATAAGCATAGGAATATGATTTGCAAACGAAAAAGAAATATCATAAGAAAATTCTGTTTAACTTTCATCGATGCACCCTCTCCCGCTTCCTTCTCTGATTCCCCTATGAATCCATTTTCCATTTACGAGTTTCCACTTCTTATTCTCAAAGAACTTTTGATTGTACATTTTAGAGGAAACGTTTGCACTGCAAAAGGTAAAATCCTTATCATACTGTAGGAGTTTTGAGATGATCGAACTATATGGGAGCTTGAGAGCCTTCTTGTTCGAGTGAATAACCAATGAAAACCACACTGCACATTGGTGTAACCGGGATTGATCTTCACATTCTAAGCGAAATAGTTGAACAACATAATGCTAGTGATTGTTGGCTCACAGATGTGACCTCTCGCTGGAACCAACCCCCTAGCCACCATCTCGTACAAAATCTAATTTTCTACAATCAAATGTTCAATTTATAGATCTCAGTTGTGTCGAGCTTGATTTGGGACTAGTTAAAGTAAAACTGTCTAAGCTCAATAGGATTTAACATCGGGGGATTAACATGTACCATCCCATTTGAATGATGATAAATATTTAGGGGACCATCTTAAACTACCGGATAACAGCCCTCAGGACCGTGTTAGGGATAACCCTATATATCGTTGATATATCATTTATTTGTGAGCTAATCCCGTGGGCTAGTTAGCAAGCAAAATTTTAAAATGCGAGCAATCTCAAGGGCTAGTTGTGATCAATTTCGTACGATCAAGTGAGGGTTTCCAGATCCCTTCATTTGGTCAAATATTTAATTCTGCAATCCAGGGCCTTTGCAAGGAGAATCATATCAGTTGGTATCAAACCCAAGCAAAAGTTTCTACGACCATCATATCAATTGGTATTGTAGAGCAATATCAGTAGGCATTTTCATATCCGTATTTTATTTTTGAAAAAAATAGAAAGTACACCGCTGGTGCCGCCATTCAGCTCCGTCTCCGACCTTGAGAAGTTGTTGTCTATCGTTGCTCCAATCGTATTCTATCAGCAACTCCGCCATTTGCTTGCCACTAGATCTTCTCTGACCGCAACTCCATAATTCTTCTCACCATCCGATCGCCACTTTTCTTCAGTCTTGATCTTCGTCGTTGCTCTCTGTCATCTCCGATTGTCTCCGACGAAGTTCATCGTTCTAGGTTTTTTATTTTTTCATCTTCAGTTGCTTCTTCATATCCCTGTTCAATGCAAGATAGACCGGTGAAGAGAAGTTCAGCAAAGTTCAGTGAAGAAAGAGACTCGTTGAGCGTGTGTACTCACACGCAAGCCCACACTCATGCACATGCATCTTACGCTCATGTTCCTTAGAAGCTCATGCTCCTCACGTGCGCAAATTTGGCCCGTCTTTTTCATCTCGTGCGACAACAAATTTCTCGCAAGGTAACCAATTTATCGTGATTTGATCTTTTTATCACGAGTTAGTTCAGTTTATTGCCTGTTCAAGCAGTTTCAGCCCAGTCAGCGCCCAATCACTACCTAGTCAGCGTCCAGTCGCCGTTTATTATCAGGATTTTATAGGATGGCGTGGGACGTTTATCTACATTTATTTTTTAAGTTCATTCTCATTTCGAGGATGAAACTTTTCAACCACGGAGGGAATGATACGTTGTCAAAAATATCATTTATTATAATTTTCTTAGTTTAGAATTTTTAGGAGGATAAAACTATACTCTTTTTCCCACTTGGTTTTTAATGAGGTAGTGCGATCATTTTATTTTATTTTATTATCATGAATAAATCCAATAAACTCGGCCATGTTGGCTTAGAAATGTTTTCATTATAATCTAATTTAGGCTTTAGAATATTCAGTTTTGATTTGATTAAAATTAGATTTGGTTAGTTTAGATAAGGTAGATTCATTCAATAATTCATCAAATATTTGGATTGATTTACTTGGATGAATATGGTCATCATTTAGATTTAAATTAAGTATTGTAGTTAGATATAGTTTTACCTTCTTAAAGCTACCATAATTCTTTTTAGTTTCTAATGGAAATTACCAAATCCCGCTTTGTTTTCTATTTCTGAGTGGCCAAAATATACCCTATAAATAGGGGAGACCATCAGTGAAATTTAACACCAATTTTATACACAGTATATTCAGACGTTCGAGTTTATACTCTTTGCTTGCGAGCATTTTTCATTGTTGCTTAATCCTGCTGGTTAATTAAGTATCAATACCCTTTGTGAACTAATCCTACGGGCTTGTTAGTGAACAAAAAAATCCTTTATTTGTGAGCTAATCACGCGGCCTAGTTAGAGAGCAAATTTTAGAAATTTGAGAGTAATCATGAGGGCTAGTTGTGATCAATTTCGTGCGATCAAGTGAGGATTTGCAGATCCCTTCATTCGGTCAAAAATTTAATTCTGCAATCCAGAATCTTCGTAAGAAGATTCATATCAAACGGGTAAAGTTCAAACCCAACCTAGTGTAAAAAGCTTGTGACAGGATTTCTTAATAAATTGTATAATATCAAAATTAATAATTATATATTTTAAATATTCTAGTTTTATGGTTACAAAATTTCTAGTGCCTTGTTGTTAACTTCATTTAAATCTAATCTTAAGGTTCTGGTCCCTTGTATCGCTTTGAGTCTAGTATTTGGGTCATCTTAATCGATCATCGATTTAGCCTAAAATGTTAATAGGCCAGATGCTAGTAACTGACATTGCAAGCCCCCTCTCATATAACAACATTGGCTCAAACCCTTTGCAATGTCATACATACTTATGGAATGGGCTATTTGGTCCATGAACAGGCCCATTACATGCCCGTGGACTTCTTCAATTATCGACATCGCATCTCACTTTGTGTAACCCAAGATGCAGTCAAACTGCCAGCGACGTGGTATATTATTATGAAATGTTCCTATTGGGCCATTCTTGACTACCTAAACCACTAATGATCGACGCCTCACATGCATCGACTGACGTTACAACCCTAGTGGGAAAAGGTCTTTATGTGCCAAACTTTTTTTAAAAAAACAAAACTCTTTGAAAGGGGCATTCATTGCCAAGAATGGAGTTCTCCAACATAAAAGACCAAAATTCCATCATCTATATTTCTTTTTTCCTCCTCTAATTCAAGCTCCAAGAACGCCCAAATCCATCTCCACTATAGAAAGGAAAAGGAGAAACATCAAGGGAGAAGGTAGAGGTCATCATGGGAGGGGATTCTATTGATCAAAATTGTGGTAGGATTTCATCTTTCTAACTTGAGATGATCATACTTTGATTGGTACATCCCTTGGGATTGATTAATGAAGTAGTAGTTAATATTTCAGTGTATGATATTTTCATTCTCTTTTGTCTAAGATTGTGGACTATATGTGTATGGTTGTTTGGTTACATAGAAGATATAAAAAAATATTCTAGTGTATTGTGTGTACCTAATGTGAAAGCTTACTAATGGTGGTTATTTGATATGAAAATAACATAAAATGTTTGAATTTCATCAATTTCTTGATGTGAAGATCAACTTGAATAGATATGCATTTTGTGTATTACCTAAAGCATTACATGTTTGTAGTGGTTTGGTACCTTTTGTATATTAAAAAAATTGATTATGAATGTTCCTTCATATGTTAAAAACCTTTGTGTGCCATGAAAATGGTTG
>JAULKM010007232.1:0-15013 GCA_032355605.1 Rubia tinctorum | reverse complement strand
GAAAACCGAAAACGGTTATCTAAACCCCTTATGATGTAAACCTACCTAAATCTAGCAATCTTTCAACAAAAAGATAACAAAAGATATGTTAAATGCTTCGGAAAATACATGCATTTGACGTCTCATCACCAGGATGGTGGTTCAAAACCACCATCGAAAGGGCAAAAACTGCCTTAAACATAGCTTCATGCACTAGTTTTTTAAAAAAAAAATTAAATCGTCAATGATGGGATGTTCGGGGATCAGACCCATTATATTGATCAGATTGGCCAAATAGACTACGTTTTGATCTTTACATCATGATATGGGATAGTCTCATTTACACAAAGACACTAACTAAATATTACTATTTAGTCAATGGTCCCAGCAGTAGTAAAAAGGTACATAAAGGCACTAGTTAAATATTACAATTCTAATCAATAGCCTAAGTTTTAATAAGCAGGGTATAAACAAATGATGAGAGGTCCCGACTGTATAGGTGTCTAGTAATGTCAACCTGATATTAGTAAACAAAATCAGTCAACTTAAGATAGTGTTCCAACTCAAACCGATCACAACAACAAGAATCATATTAAACACACAGAAATGGTCCATCCACCCTTGTAATCAACATCAAGATAATAAAAGACGAAAGTAATGAAAGCTCACTAATTAAAGCTCCAGTTGGTCTCCATTTAACTTGTTCTGATCCTTTCACTATACTAGTAGGCCACAACTGATCGTTTGATTCCCTTTTTTAAAAAAAAGTTTTTCTGCAGGCTTACAACAATCATTAGTAGTGCATAGAATTGTCTCTAACTTGTAATTGTAATTAGATTAGAATTTCTTTTCTAGCATGGTATAGGTATTTTGTACAAGTATATAATGTACCGCAAAGCACGAAAACAAACACACAATTATTACCTGTAAATATTCTTCAACCAACAAAGGATAGAATTAGATTTCTCTTCACAACACTCGCATTCAAAGGACTGGTCACCCTCAACCTCATAGAGTCCAGACATATCTTAATCCGCTGGGAACTTAAAAGAGTATTTCACCAATTTTCGGGCCTAGGTTACATGGATCTTCGATGGTCACGTCATGAGAGTCCTTCGGTGGACTCCAAATTTCACGCCAAACAAGGAAAGCTCAACTCCACCTCCCACTTTACTACTTTAACCCCAAGCCACTGGAACAACAGACAGGGCAATCTGGAGACTATGCTGCCACTCTCACAACATATGAATATAAAGGCAAAGGCAAGCCTAACTTAGGAAGTATTCCAGATTTTAATGCATGCATAACCTAACCTCTCAGGATTTAAAAGAAATAAGCTCAGTTGTCAGTTCCTACACATGGTTTAGAAACACTTAGAGTGGCATAGTTTGGACATGGAGGTTTAGGCAACATAAACTTGTCCAATCAACATTCTAACTCACTCATTCATAATCTGGCAAATCACTCTCCGTTATGCCTTACTCTTCATAAAGCCCTCCCCACTAACCCTAAGCCTGTCAAATGCCAACAAATGTGGGAATCAAAACCAAAATTCAAAAGTTTAGTAAAACTGGAATTTACCAATGGCTGAATCGGGAAATAATAAATTCGTAGGGAAACTTAAAAGACTTAAAGCTTTAATAAAAACCGGGAATAAGAACACCTTTGAAAACATACATGAAAACGTTGAAAAAGCTGAACAAGAAGTCCCGGTCATAGAAAATCTCATTCTTAAAATTTACCCTTAAGGCCCTTACCCTGCAAAAGAATTCATGCTCTCCTCACTCGAAGAAGAAAGAATATTCTGGTCATAAAAATCTAGAACCAAACGGGCCAGGGTGACATGAACACTAAAGACTTTCATAGGTTAGTGACAGCCAAACACTACAAATTAGGCATATTCAAAATCAAAATTAACTCCCACGGTTCGGGTATCTGACCCTAGTCTCATTGAAGAAGAAGTTATCCAGAACTTCAAAAAAATTCTATCAGATAAACCCATCTATTACCTCAGCTCAACTCAATCCTTTCAACCATCCCATCCCTTTTAAACGAGGAAGAGAATAGAAACCTTATGGCTGAACTGAGCATTGAAGAGAGAAAAAATTCTTATTTTGATCTTGTCAGAATAAATCAGTTAAATAATTAGATTTTATTTTATCTTGTTGACTAGTTTAGAGTTATATTAGAACTAGTCTACCTTCATGCTTGGTACTCTCTATTTATTCTCCTCATAATCAATAATAATCATTACGGGAAATCACTCTTTCATGGTTTCAGAGCAAGTCTGATCCAAGACCTAATTCTTTCCCTCTCTCTTTCATTTTTTTCTTCTTTCACTTATGCCCATCAACTTTTGGTGTAATCCCCGGAAAACTTCTGGTGTAAATCCCGGCCATTTTCTGGTGTTTTTCTGCGTCAATCTCCGGCTGCATCATTGCGGAACAGTGTTGTTCCTGGTCTTCCCTCAAGCCAACGGTGAGCTATCCGGTATTCTTTTCCGATTTTCTTCCATCGGCATCCTCAGTGGTGGCTTACTCTCCGGTCTAATTCTTTATCATCTTTATCGGCGACTTCCTCTGGACGCTTCTTCTCTATCATCCGATTGTCCAGCAGTGATTGTTCGCTCCGTCACCGGGCGCTTTATCTTCGGTCATCATCCCCGTTCAACAAATTTTTTGGCACGTAAGCGCCCAAGGCCAAGGACCAGACACACGCTTCTATATCCGCGCGTGAGCCGCAAGAGCCCAAGGCCAGCCACGCGTGCTTCTCTTTCCCCGCGTGAGACATACGCGCTCTGGTGTTCCAGTGCGTGTGGTACACTCTCCTGGCAGTTTATTGGCATATTTTTATCTTCCAATTGATTTTTTATTTGCTTTGGTGACATGGCTCAATTTGGTTTTCAATGGTGTGATATTTCGAGACATAACTGCCTTTCTCATCAGCGACGACACGATGAGTGCAATTGGATTTTGGATTCTGGCGCTACAAAACATATGGCATTGTCCCCAACTGTTGTTGATCGTGTGACACTCTATGATGGTTCTGCTCATGTCTCTGTTGGTTATGGTGCTAAACTCCCTATTACACATGTTTGTGATTCTTGGCTTTCTAAGTCTTTGCCTATTTATGATGTGCTTATTGTGCATGATATCACAAAAAAATTGCTTTTCATTAGCAAATTGACTCGGGATTTAAATGTTGTTGTCTGTTTTGAGGATCGTTCATTTATCATTTGGCATAAACTAAATAGGAAAATCTTGAGTCACGGTCATATTGAGGATAGTCTTTATGTCTTAGAATATGGTGTATCTGTTTTACTGTCTACTCTGGAGTCAAATAAGTCACGTGCGTCTTTTGAAATCTGTCATGGTCGACTTGGTCATGTTCTGCATTCTGTTATTTCTGATTTGCGTGCTTCTAGATCCTTAAATGTCTCATCAATTTTGCCTAAACCCACCCTTTGTGAAGCTTGTGAAAAGGCTAAAGGGAAACGATTATCTTTTCATACAAATGATAAACGTGCTGCTAGGGTACTTGATCTGGTTCATTGTGATTTAGGGGGGCCTTCTCCTATTTTATATGTTGATGGTTTCGCATACTATGCCATTTTCATTGATGATTATTCCTGACTCTCGTGGTTTTATCCAATGCACCGCAAGTATGATTTCTGGGATGTTTATCTCCAGTTTGAGGCGTTTGTGGAGAATCAGTTCTCATCTACCATCAAGGTGTTTCAGAATGATGGAGGGACTGAGTTTGTAAATGTTCGCTTACGTTCTCACTTTCAGACAAAGGGCATTCATCATCAGATTTTTTGCCCATATACTCTGGAGCAGAACGGTCAGGCTGAGCACAAGCACCTCCACATTACTGAGATGGGTTTGTTTATGTTGTATCACTCTCATGTCCCTCTTTCCCACTGACCTAATGTTTTTGCTGCAGTCACTTATACTATTATTCTGTTGCTTACTCTTGTTCTTGGCGGACGATCACCATATGTGCTTATTAATGGTCGGGTACCCATATATACCAATTTTCATGCTTTTGGTTGTCAGGTCTTCCTGTTCATTTTCCCATTTTTTACCACAAGCTGTCTCTTCGCAGTATTCTGTGTGTATTTATTGGCTAAAACTCTTATTATAAAGGTTTTCGATGTCTTGATCGCACTACTTGCAGAATCTATGCCACTCGCCATGCACGTTTTGACGAGAAATACTTTCCATTTGCCCCGTCCTTTCCTTCGGCGATCGATTCTCCACCTTCAGTGTTAGATGTTTCTGCTTTTTTTTATCCTGATCCTGATGCGACACCTCCTTTGCCTCCAGTTTCTCCTGTGCTGACTATAGCCCCTAGCTTCTTTGTGCTACATATCCGCCACCATCACCACGGCAGGCGCTTTCTACCTCTCCGCCGGTCAATCCACCTGCTCAGTCTCCACCCAACTCGGCTGCTTCTTTACCAGCCTCCTCGGTCGGTTTGACTCCTCCAGTCTCTCCTCCGGTCTCTCCTCCTCAGACTCGCACTCATCACATGGTCACTCGATCAACGACTGGAGCTATTTAGCACAAAGATTATTCATATATTATCGCTCATGGTCTTACTGCTGCCTTACTTACTTAGTTTGAGCCTACGGATTATCGCACTGCTCTTTAGGATCCGACTTGGGTTACCGCTATGGATGACGAGATGGCGGCTTTTCGTGGTCAACACACTTGGGATTTGGTGCCTCGCCCTTCAGACGCTAATATTGTTGGCTCCAAATGGGTTTATCGACTGAAGTATCGACCAGATGGCACCGTTGAGCGTTATAAGGCCAGACTTGTGCTGCAAGGTTTCTCGCATATTCTGGGTTTTGATTTTGATCACACTTTCAGTCCAGTGGTCAAGACCTTCATTGTTTCTGAAAGTTCTTGTCATTGCCACCGTGCGCTTCTGACCGCTTCATCAGCTAGATGTCAAGAACGCCTTTCTCAATGGTGTTCTTGATGCTCCGGTCTTTATGAAGAAACCAGTTGGTTACAATGATCCTGTTCACCCAGATTATGTTTGTCGCTTGCAAAAGGCCATTTGTGGACTTAAGCAAGCTCCTCGTGCATGATTCCAGCGTTTCAGCACTTATTTGACTCAGCTCGGGTTTCAGTGCAGCTCCGCTGACATGTCATTGTTTGTTTTTTCGAGGGGTTCCTCATTTCTTTATCTTCTGGTATATGTGGATGACATCATTCTCACAGGGAACGACTGAACTCTCCTTCGTCAGTTTATTGATCAGATGCATCGTGAGTTTGCGATTAAGGAGCTTGGCACTCTTCACTACTTTCTTGGTCTTGATGTTTTGCCTACTTCATCTGGTGTACTTATTGGTCAGGAAAAGTATGCTCAGGACATTTTGACTCGTGCAGGGTTGTCCGATGCTTCACCAGTCTCTACACCTTTTGTGTCAGGTTCTCAGTTGCACAGTTTTACTAGCCTTCCGTTTCGGAATCCGACTCTGTATCGTTCTTTGGTTGGAGCTCTTCAGTACTTGACCATCACTCGTCCATACTTGGCCTTCTCAGTCAACAGAGTCAGTCAGTATCTTAAGGACCCCGGAGATGATCATTTTACGGTAGTTACACGGATTCTGCGCTATGTTCAGGGTACTCTTCATTTTGGTCTCACATTTCATTTTGTTAGTTCTCCTGGGGTATTGGGGTACTCTGATGGTGACTGGGCTCGCTGTTTGGAGACTCGTCAATCTACTTATTGATATGCTGTATTTCTTGGTGGGAATATTGTTTCCTGGAGTGCCAAGAAACATCCCACTGTTTCTCGTTTCAGCACTGAGTCTGAGTACCGAGTTCTAGCCAACATTGCTTCAGAGGTTGTTTGGCTCACTCACTTGCTTCGTGATCTTCGAGTTCCTCTGTCCGGTCCTCCCTTGCTGTTATGTGACAACAATAGCGCTATATTCTTGGCTCATAATCCAATGGCTCACAAGCGGGCGAAGCACATCGACATTGACTATCACTTTGTTCGAGAATTGGTGGCCTCCGGCAAGTTTCGAGTTGCGCACGTACCCACTTCTCTTCAGATAGCGAACATATTCACCAAGGAGCTACCTCGTCCGCTGTTCGAGTTCTTCAGATCCAAGCTATGCGTTGGCGAACATCCGACGCTTCGCTTGAGGGGGGGGGGGTGTCAGAATAAATCAGTTAAATGATTAGATTTGATTTTATCTTGTTGAGTAGTTTAGAGTTATATTAGCATTGGTCTACATTCATATTTTGTACTCTCTATTTATTCTCTTCATAATCAATAATAATCATTACGGGAAATCATTATTTCAGATCTCTTCTCAAGTTGCGCCAGAATGGTATACATGGCTTTTCTTCCAAAAACAGTGGAGTGCAATTTCCTTGGATCTGTTTTATGTAGCTCGGGAATTAATCGCAGGCAAAACTCCTCCAAAAGCTGTTAATGCTACTTGGTTAGCCCTCATCCCAAAAACATCAAGTCCCATCAAACTTCAATGATTTTAGACCCATCAGCCTCTGCAAATTTTTGAACAAAATTCTATCGAAGCTTATGACAGAAAGGTTGAAACCGATCTCAAGTAAAATTGTATCCAAGGAACAATATGCTTTCCTTAAGAATAGAGAAATCACTGACAATATTCTCCTCTTGTGTGAGCTAGTTAGATTCCTTAACAAAAAAATATTACCAGCAAACGTTTTCCTTAAATTAGACCTCCCAAAAGTCTTTTAAGCCTTTAAAAGAGTCTCAATACCAGCACTTTTTGTAATACTTCAAAAAATGGGATTAATTCATGGGTCATGTTTATGTGGCATATGCCTCAAACTTCAAGAAATTATGATGCAGAAGCAAACACAACAATTCTAGTAGAAAAGGAAGAGTGCGAATTCTGGTACTCAAACTATTTGGGACAAGGAATTCTCGATGACTACTGCTCAGGGGAGCATTCCAACACTTTCAAACACTTACCTTTTCTTCAATTTACTTCCAATAAGCGGCAACTCAAGAAAACATCTATTCTCAGAACAGGACATGGACTCCAACTGTGAACTCATCTTGCAGGAAAACATCTATTCTCAGAAGACAAGGACATCATTATCAGGAAGCAAAGCAATACGGGTCAATTCAGCATCAAGTCAGCATATGAAACTCTCAGGCCAAAAAGAAATCAACCTTCTCTCAAAGGTATGGCATCCTGTTTTTACTTCCTAAAATCTCTATTTTTGTGTAGAGATTCTTGCACAACCTGCTACCTCTGGATGATATTACTACATCCACTTTTGAGCACCGGTAAGGCTTACCAGTGCTAAATAATATGAGCACCGGTATCTCTACGAACCGGTTCTAGTTGAAAACTAAACTGGTGTACAAAAGGACATGACCAGATAAAAAATCGGGGCACCCGTAAATTGAATTTTTTACCGTGCTTATCTTAGTCAGCACCGACTCTTATTTTGTTATCGGTACCTATGTTATTTTGGAATCAGCTTGTATTTTAGAACCGGCATAGCAATTCGTAGCACCAGAATGTAAATGTTTGTTCATTTTTTGTAGCATCAGTATGGTCATTTATTCGTAGCACCGCAATGTAATTGTGTGGTAATTTTTTGCAGCACCGGAATGGAATTCAAAGCACCGGTTCATCAATTTGACAAATATGGATAAAATGTAACACCGGTGTGGTATTATTTTTTTATTACCAATGCTAGTATTATAAAAATTTAAATGATATATATATTTTAAAATTTTGCCCCATCCCGAATCAAATGCAGGGAAAATGGATTTAATAAATCCCACAGAATTTATTAAAAAAGAGTAAACTTGCTATTAAAAATATGAATCCACAAATGAAAATAAAGAAAGGATAAAACATCATTATTAATAAACTACTCCCATCACTCATCCAAATCGAAATCCCAAATATAATAAGCGAGGTAAATAACATATTATTTACGTCGGTTATTTTTTAACCAAGGTAAAATGTACTCCATCTGTCCCATAAGTAATTGCACAATTGCTTTTTGGTAGTCAAATTTTGAAAACTTTGACCGTTAATAAAAATAAATCTACATATAATAAAAATATCATGTGAGATATTTTTAGATTCTTCTTAAAATTAATTTTTTAAATATCAAATTTTTATTCGGTATTATTATAGGTAACTAAAGATATTTACATTCAAACGTGCTCACTGAAAACCGTGAAAAAGCAATTGTGCAATTACTTATGGGACAGAGGGAGTATTATTTACTTCGAAAATAAAAATAATCAAGGTAAAAGAACTTTTTAGTTCGATTATTTGACCTAAGCAAAAAGATGAGCTAAAATGGGTGAAGTAATAAGTCATTTTTCTTGTAGTGAGGGGTTGGAAATCCCTGGTGAGGAGAAACCACCGAAGTACTTTGACAAAACTTCAAAAAATAAGTTGTGGATGTTGGTCGATCGTAAATGGTGCCATAAGACCCAAGGCAATGGGGAGCCAAGCAAGAGGCCGAGAGTTGATGAAGGTTAGTGAAAATGCATTTTTCTTGCAGTTTCTTTAATTATGTTATATTCTTATGCATATTATGTGTATGTGTTTAACTTTTGTAGATTAGGAGAAATCCTACTTCCAAGGTGTTAGAGATTTCTATAAGTGGGTGCGCAAGGAGTTCGTTGCTAGGAAAGCGAGGATTTTGAAAATTGACAAAAGACAATGAGCCTTCGAACGCCATCTCTCTTCCATCCACCGACCTCATCTTGACCGACCCGCATCGACGGGTGATCTTGGTGATGACTTGAAGTCGGACCTTCCATAGACATTTCTATGTTAACTTGTTATTCATCGGTTTGAACTTTTTTTTTTGTTTTAGGATGATTTCTATTTCTCTATTGAAGTTTTAAAGATTGGTTTCTTTGGAATTATTATTTTCTAGTTTTAATAGTTTGTAATAGGATATGCTATTTTCTATGTTCTAGTTTGAATGCTATTTTCTAGTATGGATGCTATTTAAATTTAGAGAAAGTACTTTTATAAACATACCTACTTGATATAAGTGCAAATATAACCTTCCAGTTTCGAACGTGCCAATATAACCCTAGATAATCAGTGAAAGTGCAAATATAACCCTCTCCGGAAACTTTTAGCCGGAATTTTGTAAAAATACATTTTTACCCTTCTGAAAAAAATAAAAAATAACTTTATTATCCTTAGAGTCATTAATACCCAAAATATTGTCGTTGGACCACCGCCGGACCATTGCTGCACCGCCGCCGTAACAGGTAGGGTTATATCAGTACATTATGAAAACTGATAGGGTTATATCAGTACATTTCTAAAACTTATAGGGTTATATCAGCACATTTGCAAAAAGTGTAGGGTTATATCAGCACATACTATAGAATATAGGGGTTTTGATGATATTTTGTTTATTTTGTTGTGTTTAGTCTAGATTGATCATTGGACGACCTTTGGTATTGTGTGTGGTTGTTATTTTGTTGTGTTCTTCGAACTAGGTTTTTTAGGTTGATGAGTTTTGAAATGAGGCTACAATATGTGATAATGGTGTTTAATATGAATGATGGTGTTATGATGTCAAATTTTTATGGTGTATAAGATTTTGTTATAATGTGATAATGGTGTATATAATGATGTGGCCGTTCGTTAAGGACAGCCGAGTACCACACACTTTAACTTTTACAATATGTACTAATATAACCTTACACTTTTTACGAATGTGCTGATATAACCCTGTAAGTTTTAGGAATGTATTGATATAACCCTACATGTTACGGTGGTGGTGCAGCAGCTAGCGGCTCGGCGGTGGTCCGTCGAACTATGAGGGTAAATTTATCAACTCAAATTCAGATTTTAACACAGTGGAAGTCAATGCCAGAAATGCGGTCTGAGGGTTATATTGGCAGTTACATTAACTAGTTAGGGTTAGTTTTGCACTAAAAATTATGTGAGGGTTATATTGTTATTTAGTCAAGTAGGTTGGGTTATATTGGTATATATCCCTTGAATTTATCAGGGTATGAATTATCACTTGAATCTTTCTTTATTTTACTTCTTAAACCTAAATAGAAGTTTCATTTAAAACAAAGCTTTGATCAATGAAATTTGAAGCACTTAATTGTCAAAATAAATAAATAATTACAAACGATGACACTACTTCTTTTGTTTTCTTTTCTTCTAAACCTTTTTGACCCTCTTCCTTTTACATGTGACCTTAAAATAGACGTCCACCAAAATTCCCTTATGGTGATCATTGTGGCCAATGAAACAGTTCAAACTCTGATCGTCTTTCTCAAGCAAGATAACATCGTCCATTCCAACGCCCGTGGTGTTTTGACCAAAACCAAGAATTTCTTCGGCTTTGTATTCTTCAATAAAAAAGTTTTTTCCTTCCACAAATATCTGCCACCTAGGATTGGAAGGATCCCCTACATAAAAAAACTTGGTGCGCTTGTGAGCCCAATCTGAAAGGATCTTCCCAAAAACCAACCCGACTCCTATCGACAAGAGTGAAACCAAAATCCTTTGTCCGCTGTCCATTGTTGAAATCCATCCATTGACATTTAAAAACTGTAACTCATTTAGTGATATAGTCAAGCTCCCAAATATCTGAAATTGTTCCAAAGTAACACTAATGAGCGGACATAGAATTATTGTCACCTCCATTACTGACAAGCAAAGTTTTGGACTTGAGAGACACTCCACTGTTCTTAGACACACTCTTATCTTCCACTGATTTAGTGGTGGAAGTAAAACCGTTAATGTCATTCTCTTTGTAAGAAAGTACAGTACCCAGTGGTCTACGAGTCAACCATTTAACTTTCACAGGATTATCACCTATGACAACGTTATCACGCGACCATGACACAAAAGTCCCACTTTGTAACTGTAGGACCCCATCTTCATTAAAATTAGGGCTGGCAACTCTAATGACATCCATGTGAATATTTATATATGGTACAACATTTTCATGATTGCAAAAAGCATAAATATGGGTTAGACATAAATCTTCTGCTCTAGGGCTGCAAATTTTTCCCTACCTAACTCCATGACCTTCCAACCGTCCCTCATGTATATGAGTTGGAACTCCAAACGAATAGACCTCCTTCATATAATTATTAGAAAACTTGATAATCTCTTCTGCCACATACCTCTATACAATACTTCCATCAGGCTTGTATCGATTCTTCATAAAATGGTTGAATATTTTCATACACTTCTTGAACAAGTACATCCACCTCAAATACACATGACCACGAAACTTTATCTCCTGCAACTATCAAGTTGACCATAATATCAAAGAATGAGGGGGGTGGATGGGGAGGGGGGAATACATTTCCATCCATCACAAAACATCAACAATCATTGATTGAAACCGGTCTAACTTCAACACACTAATGTTTTTTTCTACAAATGGACTTTAAGAACAAACATAGCTTTGCAATGCACAATCTTACATGGGATGAAAATGAAGAAGGAATCGTAATGACATTCAATTCCTTCATTAGATTGTGACAATCATGTGACTTCAACCCAACCAACTTCAACTCCTCAACTGACACATATGTACTAATGTTGGAAGAATACACAACCGGGACCTTAACACTACTAAGAGTCTCAAAAAATCGTTTATTCTCTAACTGAGACATGGAATAGCTAGTAGAGGACAAGTAACAACTTTCACCGGAAGTCATTGGCCCTAAGTTCTTCTTAGTTCCCATTTTAATCAAATCTAATTGAGCCTTAAGCTCGTCCTTTCTAGGGGTATTCAACAACATCCCAACCAAAGAATCACACACATTCTTCTCAATGTGCATAACGTCGAGATAATGTCTAACATCCAAATGCTCCCAATGAGGCAATATGAAAAAATGGAGCATTTCTTACAACTTCCATCCGAGGCCACTTTACGTTTCTTCTTCCCAAATTCATTGGGAAAATTCTTCACTGTATCAAATATCTAGTGCCCATTCCTTCTATCGGTGCTTCTCTAGCCTCTACTTCCATTTTAAACCATTTCTTCTCCAATCGCCATGGATCGTCCTCCGGAAGAAATCTCTGATGACCTTGATATAAATTTTTTCAACCATGCTTCAACTGCTGATAATCAATCTCATTCTTACATAGGGGGCAATCAAAGTGACCTTTCACTGAGTAACGGGACAAATTCCCGTAGGCGGGGAAATCATTAATGATGCAAAATTCACTTTCAATGTAAGGAAATCATCCGGCGTATCTCTAATCACACCATCCACCATTTGATCCCTCTCAGCATGCCAGCGCAACAATAAAATCTAGATTCAAAAGTGTTGCTTCCACATGTAGTGGCAATGTATATATGAAGAAATCATATTCCTCAATCTCCTCGTCATTGTGCCTTTGTGTAGGTCGTGATATTATTATCTTGACTATAGTTCCCAGAACTTTATTCATCAATTTTAAGATGGTCTCATCTCGTGCTGTCTTCATTGTGTGACTTCCAAAATTTTGGTTCTGTTGATGTCTTGTTTGACCTATAGTGATCAATAAATCTAACCATATGGTGTTTTTCATTCTAGTAATAGAATTGTGCTTGCTTATGCACTTGGAACCAGCTGTATAGTATGTTTTTCTCCTCTTCTTATATTTTCTTCTTGTTATGCCACTTCAAAATTTCCCATTACGTAGATTGAAAATATAATATGTTCGTTTATTAGTGTTCTGATCAACTCTTTGAACCATTATTGTACTGATATTGGGTCCCCTCTATTGCACTGGCTGATCTAGGGTGGGGGCACGTGCTCCCACTGACCCCCACATTTAATGCTTGGTAGTCCTATTTTTTAAATTAATTTTTAAAAAATTAATAGTATATGTGTTCTTAGTATGTAGATAAATTTCCAACAAGAAATTTTATACAAGTTCATTAGTTGTACAAACTACTAAAAAATTAATAGTATATGTGTTCTTAGTATGTAGATAAATTTCCAACAAGAAATTTTATACAAGTTTATTAGTTGTACAAACTACTCACATGATTACTTATTTTAAGAGTCTGTTTGCACCCTCCTTGTTTTAATCAATTTATTTCGAGATAATTTTCAAGAAAATTACAGATAGGAGAAATTTACATTATACTCTGCTTAATAATGTACTAATCACGTGCAATGGAATGAAATGTTTCTAGTTCAATCCATGATTGTCTTGTTGCATTAATTGAAAAAAAACACGACTTATTGAACTATTGAAGAAAAAGTTATTAAACTTTATCAAAATACTAAAAAAGTAAAGAAACATTGTAATATTATATTATTTATAATAATATTCAAATTTCATTAATATATTTTATTTTATTTTCTAATATACTATTAACTATTATTAGTGTGTCCCTACTGAATTTATTTTCTAAATCTGCCACTACTCTAATGAAATAGAACCCCTAGGAGGAAAGTCACCATATCTTTCTTGCATGTGGGCAGTTGAGAAATATGTGTGTATCAAATTCCACTTCAGATAGGCACCTAGCACATGTACTTGTGTCAACACATTGTTATGTAGGTTTTTATCTATTGATATATTTTCATGTATAAATCTCTATATCAAACTTTTAAATTTCATTGAGTGGTTGTTTGGTTGACAACTAAATTAACGAGAAATAAAAATTATAGAAACTTATGAGTGGTGTGATTTTTTTTATTGATAAACATATAGGAATTTAAACTTCCTAGGAAAATATATTTCCTAAAAAATGGAAGAAGTTTCTTACCAAGTTTCCCCCAAGTAAGTGGAACTTCCCATGAAAAAATATATTACTTTACACATTCAACCAATCAAATTTTCAATTTTATGAAAATTAAAATTATTTAGGAAGTCAATTATCTATACAATTAAATTCCAATGTTCAACATGAATTGAATCTTGGTTTAGTAGTTAATCCACTCTCTCCAAAACAGATGGATCCATGGTTCAAGCCACAATCCTTTCATGAATTGTGAACTTTAGATCAATTTCCGCTGTGATTTCTCAGCCTACAAGTAGTCCATGAAAGTTTGATCCGATGTGGTTCCAGTTTTGGTGGTAGTGCTTCGTTGTTGTTCTCTAGAGTGTTCCAACTGTTCAAATAGATGGAGTTTCAAACTTCACTAGATTTCAATAGATTCAAGTCTTGGTGTCTCTTAGTTTTATGCTATTAGTAGAGTAGGATGTGTATAATTTAGTTGATAGTATTTAATATTTAATAAAAACTAGGAAACAAAATCCAATGTGCAACCAAATAACCAAGGATATTTTCGTATTCTAAATCATTTTCATTTTTTGTCTTTCAATCGTGCTCTTGTGACTTGATAGCACATACCATCAACACAAAACATGCATCTCCGAAAAAACTACATGGAAGCATGCAAGTTTAAAGGAAAAAAATTCAAACTTAATATTGAAATTATACATCTGAAGGAATTTCAATAGGTTTTCATGGGATCTATAAATTCCGGTATTTTAAAATTTGTGTGTCATGATTTGTGAAGAATGTGCAAGATAAAATTTCACCTTGCATGGTTTTTGGCCATATTTAATAGAAGTTTTGCAAGTTTTTTTCCATCTTCTTAAAGAATTAAATAAAGTGGTATTTACTCTATAATCTTGTAATTGAAGCATTCTCACAAAATTGAAGAAATATTTTAACATGAATTATTCAAACATATTTCTGGATCAACTCCTAAAATAACCCACAAGATGTATGGAGATTATATAACATTCTTCGTAAGGACGGAGAAAAGGAACACTGAAATAATAAAATCTATTTTGTTAGTTAATAAATCCACTTCGGGGTAGAATACTACCTTAACCTAAACTTAATAGTATTTAGATATAAAGGCTTGTAACCTAATTCTTACAAAGATCAACCAATTTTTGGCATGATTTTTTTAAAAAAGAAAATGGATATGTTTCCTGAAAAACAACCTCCACTCCAGTGTTAATTGTTTCAGGCCAGATATCCACTAAGATCATATTGGAACAAGATGCGAGATCTTAAAAACATTGTGA
>JAULKM010007222.1:0-15014 GCA_032355605.1 Rubia tinctorum | reverse complement strand
ACCGGAGATGCCTCTGGACATGGCAGCGATCCATCGAGAAAACCGAAGAGATTCTGAGATTCCAAAACATGAGTAACCTGCGTTTACCATAGAATGAAGTTCGAAGATGAAAGCTTGACCGTGAGAAGATGGATGAGCGTGTTTAACGTGCTATGCAGGAGGCGTTCGGCCATGGCAAAATTGACGCTGGATGATGAATGAAGATGGAGCAGTGAACAAGTGATAAACTGGTCTTGGCCGATGCAGGTTGATGCGGGAAGAAAAGAAAAAAAAGGTTAAGGCGGCGGCCGCCTTGCTTGAGAATGATCAAGCCCTAGAGTTGGCTTGAGAATGAAGAAACCAAAAAGGCATCAGATTTGACCGAAAAAAATATATTTGATTTGATTCAGAATCGTATAATGCTCTGATACCATGTTTAGAGATTGTATTTTCCTGTGATAATAATATTATTGAGAGATTACATTGTAGAGTTTGAGACTAAGTAGAACTCTAAAACTAATCTTCTAAATGACCTAGTCTAACAATTTTTACAAGGAGATTTATATCATCAACAAAAATCCTCATCTTTCCCACTTCTTACCGTATTCTCCACCTCAGAATTTCCTACCTCCTCTCTTATCCTCCAGGAACCAAACCTGAAGTTTTGCCATCTCTGTCGCCGCCATGGGTTTTTCCACCTCCCAGGTTCAAACCCTCGGCACCTCCACTCGGCACTTCACATTCGCTAACAAATCTTCCAATCCCTGTCGGACGATGTTCTTCGGCCAGTCCCTCGGCACCAGTAGCCGCGCTGCCGCCACTACTTTTTTGTTTCTTTTTAAATAAAAAAATCTATTCCTTCAATTCTTCTGATACGGAAATTTCACTATTTAAATTTTTTATGCAAATTAAAATGTAGGAGGAAATTCAATAGAGAGTAAAAATATTAATTAATAAATACAAATGGTCTATCTTTATTTAGAAATGATGTACTCCACTCATTTTAAAATACAATTTAACTATTCATTTAATCAAACTTTCTTAATTTTATCATAAAATTGAATTGATTTATAAATATAAATATTGTTGTTTGATACTTTTTAGATACGCTACAACATATATTTTCAAATATCTAACTTTTCACAAGTTTATATTATCTTTGATAAAATATATTAATAGTAATCAAATATATTTTAAGTCAACTATTGAAACTTAAAATGTGCCCATTAGAGGAAGTATGAAAACTTTTTCAAAAGACAAATTAAAATTAAAAAAAATATGCCATGAACGGAATAAATATTCCTTTATAAAGCAAGTTATGGAATAATATTTGAAATAATATCTGAAAATATGCCACGAACGGAATAAAGGGATGGCAAAGAAAAGTGTTGAAGTCATGAACAGTCTGATATGTTCAGAAAAAGGAAACATTGGCCGCAATTCCCGGATCCTATCAGGGGCCCTAGTTAGGTGGCACTGCCAAAGACTCGTTGTATCAGAACTAGCAAGTAGCAGGTCGCACTCGCTATTTCGGGCTCCATTCATTTCATCCCACATTTTTCAATATTTAATTAATATATTTATTATTACACCTTAAATTCATCTCACCTTTCATTTCTTCTCCACAATCATAAAATTCAACTGATTCCACTACCTCACTTTGTTTTCTATTTACTAAACACATCTTATATCATGTACATGAATATATAATATTACATGTTACTATATTTTTAATATATATAAATTAGTAGAAAAATTAAATTACGTAAAATAAATGAAAATGACACATAGTTGTGGTATGGGTATGACGGATATGGAAAAGGCATGGGCGGTGCACTAAAATTTAGATTTTGTTGCGAAAGATGTCCTGTAGTAAATGAATTTGGTTTGTTGATCGGGAGTGGAAATTAGAATTGCTTGAATCCATTTTCAATCTTTCAAAAAAATGGACTACAAATTCTGGTCGGGAGTGAAGAAGAGAGAGAAATGTAGGAACTTTTTCAACGTTAGCCTCTCTTCATAGATAATTTTATTTTAAAAATATTGATGAATTTTATTTTTAGAAAAAAATAAATGGTATATAAAGTTTTGCCCGTTTGAAATCTGCCCGTTTATTACCGTTTGAAAGCTGAAACTCCAAAATGTGAGCTGAATTATTCTGGCTTCATGACAAGTGTCACGATATGGTGGGTCTATAAAATAAATGAAAATAAAAATTAAACCCCACTTGGCCCATAATGTCCACACTTGTTGAATGAGATTCGGATGAACATTTTCATCCTCCCTTGCCGAATCTCTCCTCCTCTCTCCTCCCATCCACCAAATCCCATCCCCATTGTAGATGTTCATCCTACAAATGCCAAATTCATCCCACAAATTTGCTCCCCATTGTAGATGCTCTAATGCAACTCAAATTCGATTGTTGGCCCTACTCTCCTTTGGTCCCAATTTTGATTGCACAATTAGATTTTTAACACTATTTTCTATCAAAATTTAACAGTATATTTGAATAAATATATATGAATAATAATCTATATTATATACTAAAAGAACAACTCTTTAGTCAAGTGTAACCCTCACATTTAGCTACATCATCTTTCATAAATTTTTAACAAGTGGTACCCTCAAAACGTTACTCCTTATTCCATTTCAAATCTTTCATAAATTTTTAACAAGTGGTACCTCAAAACATTACTCCTTATTCGATTTCATTCCTTAAAATGTGAAATGTATTCTCTCAATACATTATCAATTGCTTCACTTAAACTATTTTTTTTCTAGGAATAAATTTGAATACGTTGAAATGCTGGTATATTTCCAAAAGAATTCCTTTATCGAAAACTTGAATATCAACAAAGATTGAGTTAATTTTTTAAAAATCATAATTTCAATATATATAAAATTTATTCTAAAAACTGCATTGTGTATAATTCTCATATAAATATAATAAATTTTAGTAACTATTAAAATTATAAATTTTGTCTCCGTGCATCGGTACGATATTATCTAGTATCATTGTATATAATATTGTTGAACTCGTGTAAGAAGTAGTTTCTAAATATTTTTATTTTCCAATTTGGAATTAATAAAGAGGGAATCATAAAAAAATTGCTGGGAGCTGACTATGTGGGCGATTTACACAAAATAAAGGTGTAACCGCCACGACCGTGAAAAGAACACGGGTAGGCTGAAGATAAAGGTGACCTTCCAATCGGTGAAATGGAGCACCGCTATAAGTGAGGAATTAGCAGAAACTGCTAGTCATGGGAAAGAAGATTTGGAGGAACAAATGGAGACTGAAGAAAACTTTGGTAACGTATGCCTGGATCTGAATTAAACTGTGGAGTTGGAGGAACAAACTCAGAAAGGTATGGATATGGATGGGAAACTTTGGGTTGATATAATTGATGGGAATCAGGTTCATTCGAATGGTCTGAAAATTGAATATGTATCTCCCATGATAATTTCTGGTAAAATCAAAGTAGAAATTAACAAGAAAGATGTTGAACCGGAGTTAGAATTATGGAAAAATCCCTTAATTGTGTATGGTTTGGATGGAAAACTATCAATGAATGTTGTTAAGAAATTCATGATTCAGTATTGGAACTTTGTAGATTTTCCAGTTCCGTTTTACAACGAGGATGGGTATTTCATCATGAAATTCAAATCCAGGAGTGATAAAGATGCTGTTTAAAGATGAGGACCGTATACCATTTATTATAGGGATAGTTTCAGGAGTGAAAGAAGAATTTTTCACTGAAGGAGGATATGGTAAGAACAGTGCCTATATGGGTTAAATTTCCTCAACTACCTATGTATCTTTGGGGTGCGAAGGGTCCAAATAAAATATGTAGTGCTTTGGGCAAACCTTTGAACGCTGATGAACGCACAACAAATAATTTAAGACTTTCTTATGCTAGATTGCTGATAAAGGTTGATATATCACAGAGAATTCCAGAAAGCATTAACATCATAGATGATGAGGGGAATAGATTTAAACGGAAGGTTGAATTGGAATGGAAACCGCTTTTATGTGATAAATGACAACTGGGAGGCCATAGATGTAAAGAAATAGTACCTGAAAAGAGATTGGTTCAGAAGTGGTAAGTAAAACACAGAGGTGATAAAGTTGATGGAAGTCAAGGAGGAAACAAGGATGAAGTAGTTCATAAAAATGTCACTGAGGCATCAGGGTGTAAAGTGCAGGCAACTAGTGAAGTACCTGAGAGTGGAGAGCAGAAAGTTAAACAGTGGGAAGTAGTGCAGTCAAAGAGCAGAGGGAAAAGAAAAGCTACAAAATGCAGTGAGCAGGATAACAGGGAAGGGATAGTTACTGAAGCCAGTGGAGCTGTTTCTAAGGGACAAGAGATTTGGAAGGATCTGCCTGACCCCTATGGAAAAGTTCACGATTGTAACTTGGAATATGATGGGGGTTAATAAAACAGTCGAATATTGTGAGATTGGCTCTTGTCTCATAAATATGGATATTGAAGTGGCTATCTTAGTTGAAACTCGGGTTAAAAAAATGGAACTGGTGAGGGGTAGGTTGGGAAAGAAATGGAGTGTGATGGATAATTACAATGCACATCCAAATGGAAGGATTTGGATACTATGGGATGAAGCTAAAATACAGTTGAAAATGATGAGTTATAGTGATCAAATGATGCCTTTTGGAGTATTTAATGATGGTGATACATTACTATATTGGTCACAACAGTGTATGCTTTGAATCAGTTGAAGGATAGGAAAAAGTTGTCGAAGGTTATAGGGATGTTGCAGGATAAAACACAGGGGAACCATGGCTTTAGACGGGGGACATTAATATTATCTTATCCCTGAATAATAGAATTGGTGGGAATGAGGTTCAAGCAAATGAATATATGGATCTGGAGGAGATGATGGATGCAGCGGACTTGTTTAAGTGTGACAATATTGGGGATTTCTTCACTTGGTCAAACAAACAAGTTAATGGCATCATATACTCAAGGATAGATAGGGCAATTGGAAACTTGGAATGGTTCCAAAAATTCCCTGATGTTAAAGTTGAAGTCCTGGAACCAGGTATCTCAGATCACGCTCTACTAAGAATCAAATTGCAGGAGGAAAGGCAGAAAAGGAAAATATAGTTTAAACTTTTAAACTCCTTATTGGAGGATAAGGAAGTTCTGGGAGTTATAGAGAAAAAAGCTGGGCAAGTAAATTGGAGGGGAAACAAATGTTTGTAGTCTGGAAGAAATTACAAATATTGAAATATGAGCCGAACACTTGTACAAGGAGAATGTCATGGGTTGAAAGGAAGTTAGAGGAAGTAAAACCTGAATTATATGTAGCACAGATGAGCTTGAAGAGAATGAATAAGGAGAAGATATGTAAAGTGATCAAGTGCACTGAAGAGGTTATAAGGTGGAGTGAAATGAATGAGAAAATAGCAAGACAAAAAGAAAAAATTGACTGGCTTCGACTTGGGGATGGTAACAAATCTTATTTTCATGTTTCAGTGAAGATGAAAAATAGAATGACAGGAATTAAGAAGCTGGAAAAAAAAGATGGAGTACAGTTAACCAGTTAGTAGGATATGGAGAGAGATGCTGAATTTCTATGAAGAACTGGTAGGAAGGAATGCAAAAAGTTTAAGGGTTGTGGATGTGCAAGTTATTAGAGCAGGGAGAACTTTGAGTACAAAAAGGAAGCTAAAACTGATCAGTAAAGTGATTGAGAAGGAGATATGGGAGGCTTTAAAAGGTATAGGGGACCAAAAATCTCCAGGAAGTGATGGATATAGTGCAAAGTTCTTAAACGCATATTAGAAACTGCCAAGCAAGATGTGATTGCAGTAGTAGAGGACTTCTTTGACAATGGAAGACTCTACAGGGCTGTTAATAACACTCTTATTACACTAATTCCAAAACATCTGGCAGCAAGAAAAGTAAATGAGCTGAGACCTATCTCATGTTGTACAACTCTTTACAAAATTATCTCAAAAGTCTTAAACACTAGGCTGAATGGAGCAATAACTAAGATAGTACATGAAAGTCAGGCATCATTTGTTCCAGGGAGAAATGTGCATTATCATATTAAACTGGCTTATGAACTTATTAGGGAGTACAATAGAAAATATGAGGAGCAAGGTGTGTGTTTCAGATTGAATTACAGAAGGTCTATAATACTATGGAATGGATAGCTTTAGAGACTATTTTGAAGGAGTCTGGAATACCAGGTACATTTGTATCATGGATTATGATTTGTATCACTACTTTATCCTATAAGTATGTGGAAAATGTTAGCCCAACAAGGATCATTCAAGTAAAAAGGGGTTTGAGACAAGGGAATTCCCCCCCCTCCTTTATTTGTTACTTTGATGGATTATTTATACAGATGTCTATTTGAGCTTGATGGAAATCCTGATTTTGAGTATCATCCAAAGTGTGAAAGATTGAAATTAAAGAATTTTACATTTGCTGAGGACTTACTGTTACTGTCAAAAGGAAAAGTGAAGTCAGTTCAGGCATTAATGGGAGCTTTCTATAAGTTTACAAGCTCAACTGGCATGAAAGTAAACCAAAGCAAAGAATATTTTGGCAGCACTAATGATGAGCAGAAGAGAGATATCCTAAGGCCGACAAGTTTTGTGGAGGGAGAATTACCATTTAAATATCTTGGAGTTCCTTTGTCTAGCAGGAGTTGACAGTACAAGTTTGCAAGCCTTTAATTGAGAAAATTACTGAAAGATTAAAACACTGGAGTGCAATAGTTCAAAGTTATGCAGGTTGATTTCAATTGGTTAAGCGTGTCCTCTTTGCTGTGGTAAACTATTGGAAGCAAATATTTCCATTACCTAAAATTGTACTAAAACAGCTGGAAGCATTGTGCAAGTATTTTCTGTGGAGTGGAGGGGAGGCAGTTACCAGGAAATCACCAGTAGCCACTACCACAAATACCCACCTTAAGCACCGATTTTTGGCACCAGTTTTTGAAAATCGGTGCTCCATCTTAATTAGCACTGGTTTTTTCAAATGTATTAAAAACCGATGCTAAAATAGCACCAATTTGTGGAAAACCGGCGCTACAATTGTAAAACTGGTGTTAAAATGTTACTGATTATTTAGAAATCGGTGCTATGAAAAACTGGTGTTAGACCTAGCACTTGTTTTTTCAAAAACCAGTACCAAAATCAGATTTTTTTTTGGAAGTGAGCCGGTTTATTGGGCACCGGTGCTAAATGTAACAATAAATGCTCCCAACTACCACACAAAAATAAAATATGATTTTTGAGCTCTCTTCTCTCTTCATTGATGGAGGGTTTTGTGGATGGTGAGCTAAAGGTGGGTTTATGTTGAATATGAAACAGTGGGTTTTATGTTGAGTCTGAAACAGTGGGTTTATGTTGAGTCTGAAATAATATGGCAAGCAAGTAAAAAAGACAACAAAGTGATCCTCACCGTCATGTCATTTTACGGCATTATTGAAGAGATTTGGGAGCTTGACTACAGAGAATTCAAGATTCCGATTTTCAAGTGCATATAGTTTGACAACAGAACTGGAGTTCGAACTGACGATCCAATGGGTTTTACACTGGTTGATAAGAGTCGTAGCCTACGAAAATGATCCATTTGTTTTGGCCGACCAAGCAAGGAAAATTTTCTACGTTATTGATCCGTGCAATATAGGGTGGTCGATTGTTTTATAAAGTAAGAAATATTGTTTCAGTGATGAGATTGATTTCGAGGTTACAATGGAGAAATTAGAGTTTCCATCAATTTTCCCTCTACTGATTAACGGTGAGATGGGAGCCGCATAGAGGAAACACAAAGATGACATTTGGATTGATGCTGATGGTAGAGAATTGGGGGTCGTGCAATAGAAGAAGAGGAAGGTGGTTGGAGACTAGTGGCTTAGAAGTATATACTTATCTGGGTATATTATGTATGTTTGTAGTATGTTTTGTACTGTATAACTCGCAAGCACTCTGGAACTATATGGTAATCGGTACTAATTTTGATATGGTTACATAAAACAAGTTTCATATACACTTACCTCAGCTACTATATTAGTTGGAATTGAGGTAGACAAAACCTTATGTGGGAGCTGCGTGCAGCTGCATGCAGCCGCTCTATAGGTTCCAACACATATGGAAAAGAAACATAGAATTGGCCACTGGTCGCAGCTGCTCTTGCTGTTGCATTTGGAAAAAGTAAAAATAGAACTAGGCACTGCCCGCAGCTGCTCTAGTAGTTCAATTTGGCTAAAGGAAAAATTGAACTGGGCGCTGGCTGCATCTTCTATATCATTTTGAATTGTGAAAAACAACACTATCATTAGGCTCTAACCGCAGTTGCGCTCAACCACTCCAGTACTTCACTACAAACACTAAAACAACCCAACAACATATAGATGGCCACATCTAGCAACATGAAAAAACATTTCCCCAGCTAGTAAGATCACAATGCATGGAAACAAAATTCAGCAGCATCCGAAACATATGCACGCACTTAAAAAATTGAAAAAATAAATCAACCATTGGAAAACCACATGCATCAAAAGCAAAACAACAGTATCCTACTTAATTAATCATCTAAAACTAGCAACCGTAACCAACATCCGAAAATAACATTCAAAGTGAATTAAGCTAACATTCAAAATACACATCACAAAAAAACATTAGAAGACAACCTGCATCCACGTGTACCTAAGCGGTTCCCTCCTCTTCTAATGCTTCCTCCTCAACTGGGCTCAATGACGTGTTGAAGGTAGGTAGTGCTCCCAAATCTTTCACCTTCTTCCCTGCCATCACAGTCCAGTACTTCCCAGCCTCCTCGATCCAGCGAATTGGGTGATCCATCTTGGACTCCAAGGCGTTCATCCGCAACTCAAACTTTTCAATGAAGATTTGACTAGTTTCTGGGTCGGATGATGCTGATGCAGTTGCTCTTTGTATTTTCTCAAAGAAAGCAGGATTGCTTTGACCCATCAAATTGTGGGGAGTTTCCTTACCTCTCTGATCGCAACCAACTTCGGAGCACAACACCCTGATGTGGAAAGAGAAACTGATGCTATTGTAGTGATAAAGACTTACTCAAATTCCCGCCATAATGGTACTCCCAACGTCGATGATCAAATTCTTCTTGATTTTGTAGAGCACCAGGAGATGTGAACGATGCTCTTCGTTGTTGATTCTGACCGACTTCTGTTGTTCCGCGATGAAGTGGTACCATATGTTCATCTCGTTCGACAAGTACTTCTTGTCCATGCTGGACCATTTTGCAGGGAGATTCTTTATCACGCTATCACCATCCTTACATACTGCCTTTGGAATTTTTGCCCAGAACGCTTTCTCAACTGCCTTGTCTGCAACTGCGTACTCAGCTGCTGGCTTTGGCGGGATTCTGTAAAAGTGGTTGATAACATCGGCTGATATGGGGACTCTCTTCAAATGGTAGAAAATCTCCTCTGAATTTGTGTACTTCAGCAGTGACATCACCTCACATGCGAGCATCATGTTAGCACGAGCCGGGAAACTGCAGTAGTCCTCCCATCCATGATGGTGAATGTACTCCCTGTACGGCAATTCAGCTCTTAACCCTATCTCATGAACAAGTCCACGGGCAAGGAAACTACTTAACATATTTTTCAGCTCCGTACAGTTGAAATCTAGTTCCGGCAGTGAAGGCTCTACAGCCGTCATCTCTAGCCCGCTTGGTTGCTTGTCTACATGGCCGCCTCTAGTATGTTTTTGGGCATTTATGGTTCCTTCCTTGCTCGGGCTTCCCTTACCTGATTTTCTCTGGGCCATATCTGGAAGGAAAAAAGATTGACACAGGTTGTAAAACTTTATAGATAAGAAACGACCTCATAAAATACATAGAAAGAAAAACATAAACGAATAAAATAGTATAGTAAGTAATTACATACCATATAATCAACTAACCAATTACAGTAATTATGATAGTAAGGAACAAACAATTAACTAGCGGTTCAATGATGCGAACATATTGTTGTTCATGCATCAACGGAGACCAATTCTCGACTAACAAGTACTCTTATTCAAGTTCTCTTTGTTTCATACCTTTAACAAGTATGAAATTCTCATATTTAGTTTAATACTGGCTAACTTGGAATAAACGATCTCAAGTGCAACATACAAGAACAAAGTTTCCCGAACAAATATGAGAATCTTCCTAGTAACTATCATGATCTCGACAACAGAGTGAGGACAATTCTCGCTACACATTTTCCTTAACTGTATATTGCAAGAAAAATGAGACAACCACAAGTTTGATAACAACACGTAACACAATGGTGACAAAGAAAATGTATGGTATATGTAGAAAGTAAAACACTCCCTTAAGAGTGAAAAGCTTGTGGGTTTTGAGTAGAGTTCAAAATATTTCAGTTAACATCTGGGCTTACACAACCAGAATCCTCTAAACAATGTGAAATCTACATAGCTCTTAGTAAGGAACAAACATGTATCCCCAAATAGTAAATCTTATACTATATGATATAATCAAATGATGAAGCATTTCAGGTTAAAAATAGCTAAATTTTGGAGGTAACCAAGAGAATTTGAAGACGTGAAAATGCCATTCACTGAAAAGCTACAAACTTTATACAAGGCACAAACGTATAAAAAGAGTACAAAAATGTGTAAAACTTAGAGAACTAAAACAAAATAATTCAAAATGAAAATTTAGCGTACAAATAAAATGAGTCAAAAATAAATTTAGCTTATTCAATCAATTTAGCTTGTTCGACAAACATCATACAAAAGTTTTCAACACAAATTTGTACAAAACCGCCAAGTAGAAGAAAGGGTAATAGAAATTATCATTCAATGTTGAAGTCCATGTGGAAAATGCTAAAGCGTCGGAGGATTTTGGCCGTTAGAGAGCGGTTTTCGATCACAACAACAGACAAGAAATTGAGTGGATTAGTCGATAACAACTTGATCTATGGGCATCGTAAGAATGCATGCTCACATTATTATACATGCTGCATAAAAAAAATCATTTCTAATATTTTTTACAGACACCTATGAGATGGGATAGTTGATCGATGTGACGTCCAGTTTGTTTCAGCTGCTTCAAATTTCCTTGCTCAAAATGTCCATCAAAGGCTTGAATTCACTGCAAAAGAGGTTTCAACTATCATGTTCCACACACAAGTAAGGATGTACGTCTTCCCATACAATCGAGAGTAAGTTTTATGCATGTAAAAGATTAACTAAATTGAGGTATTATTAGTTTCAGAGTTGTTCAATCTCTGCAAGCAAGTTCACCCAGCTGCACCCGTATCTTCATTTTTTAGCAAAGTTATGCATTAATAATCACATCTACTTTCTTGTTTGCTTTTGTAGTAGACATTGGTTTTTGATAGTCTTTGTGCTGAAAAATGAACGAGTATATTGCATCGACTCAATGAATGGGGGGATTGGCAAACATAACAAGCAATGCCTTCAATTGATTCATTCGTAAGTTGATCAATTTTTTTCAACTTCAGCGAAATTACACATGATTAAACTATTAGGATCCATAGATATGTTTTTGTATTTATATATTGATAAAAATATTGTTTCCATTACTTCTAGGATTGCAACAAAATATTGATTGTACGTCAATTCAGATCTGAGTAAAACCAACCCTCCAGACTACACATGGAATGTGATAAACATCAATGTACGTATTATCTCATGCAATTGTAATTCCAATGTTAATTTCATGTTTGTAACCATTTAAACAAATTTGTTTCCATATCATCACAAGATTCAGTTTAGCACTTGCGAATGTAGATACCATTGCATGTATTATATGGAAAAACTAGTTAAAGAAGTGCATGAGATTGACATAATTCCAGTATGTTTTCTTATATAGTTTTTTCCTATGTGTAATGTCCGTCACATGTGGCATATAACATTAAATTTAATACATGTTTCAGCAATTTCCAGAAGATCGCACACCTTTGGGGAAAGAGAAATTATGCAGCATTGATCTTAGTTGGGTTTGTATTTTCACGTAAAAAAACTTTCCCCAGTGCTAGACTTCTGAAAAAACTGGTGCTAGAGTGTCTGCCCTATGATAGTGAGCATGGGAGAAATGCTGTGATAAAATTAAGCAAGGGGGCAGGATATCATTTCCCTTGAGGAATGGAATGAAGCAAACCTTGTTAAAAAACTATGGAATCTCTGTAGAAAGTTTGAAAACTCATGGATTAAATGGATCCACGAATATTTTATTGGAAAACAACATGTAATTGATGTGGTTTTCCTTGGTTCATGTTCATGGATGAAGAAGAAGATAGGGAAATGCCAAAGGAAAGTAAGGGATATAGAGGAATGGTTGGAGCAGGTGGGGAAGAACAGATTTAAAGTGAGGAAGAATTATGATGCTTTCAGAGAAGAAGAAGAACCAACAACACGGCATAAAGTGTTTGTTGATAATCAGGCTAGACCGAAGGCCAAATTTACACTATGGATGTGATGTCATCAACATTTCCCACAAAGGATAGACTCAGGAGGTTTGGAATGGCATTGGAAGAAAAGTGTTGTTTTTGTGGGGAAAAATAAACTATTCAATACTTGTTTTTTTATTGTGGGAAATCAAAGGAAGTATGGAAAAGTGTTAACCTGGATGCAAATTTTGAGAGATCCTGGAAGATGGGAAGAAGAAAAGGAGTGTATTGTACAGAACAACAAGTCCAAAGGCTGGAGGTCACAGTTCATTAAACTGGTAGAAGCAGAAATAGTCCATGCAATATGGAAGTGCAGTGAGTAGATTTTTGGAGCTAAAGCAGGTGAACATAATTTGGAGGAAAACATTATAGATTGTGTTGTTTATAGGGCTTGGATGAAACCCAAGTTGAAAGAAAAATGTGTACAATTTATGATATTGAAGTAAGCGAGTATGGACTAATCTTGTATAGTTATATGAGTAGTTTTGGTAATAAAAATAAATTCGTTTCCAATTTTTTTAATTTTCTGTTATTATACATAGATAAACATATTAATGGTCAATTTTTTTTATTAAATTGCGTGATAATGATTGTGGAGCAATTTGAACTGGGACGGAGGTAGTATTATAAAATGATTATTAAGGGGCGGAAATAGATTCAACTATTTTAATGATGGATGAGCTTTGAGAACCCATGCCTTCATGTAGATGGATCTCAACCATTCGAAATTAATTAAATTTCAAGCATCCAAGATTAAATATGAAAATGAATGTGATGAACTGGAATAAAAGTAGATGAATCAAGTGGATGCGGAGAAGAGGGTTGACGTATATTCCTGACATTCACGATGTGCACGAAGTAGAGAAGACGATGTAATGTTAGCCTTGGAAATATCTATAAAAGGGAGGTACTATTTATTATACTCCAGACAACATACACTCTCCAATCCGACTAACTTGATCGTCAGAGGTTGGTTCCAGAGCAATCCCAGCTAAGTCCAGACTATTTCTATTTGTTATAAAAATAATTATTTAACACTACAAGCGACAAGACCTTTTACCTCGGATCTGAATCACTTTTTACCTCAATTTTTAGTCTCAGAAATACCAAGGTAAATACTTGCGTAGTAAAAATCCATTTTTACCTTGATTTAGAACCGAGGTAAAATGTTCTTTTTACATCGGTTTTTGACAAACATCGGTAACTACATGAACTCAGACAGTGTGAGAACATGGATTGACCTTGTTCTAGACGACATCAGTTGTAATATGATTGATATCACTAGCGACTTCTACCGATTTCGCTTGTCGTAGGGCAGTCATGTGGTGTGCATGTTAATGTTGAAATGTGACCAAAACAAAGTCGTTTTGACCGGACGATCTCACACATAAATAACAGACATTGACTACTAGGGTTTCTTAACTATACAACTAATATTAATCATTATTGTGAGCGATGCCGATATATCCAATGTTGGTTACGTGCCATCGCGGTACTGGCTTGTGTGATGTGAGTTGTTAATAAGAGAGACATAAGTTCATGATGTGAGTTGTTAATAAGAGAGACATCGGTTCATGTAAAATATTATCATATTTTATATTCGGTGACACAAATAATCGTTTGTCGGTATTTTTACATGTTATTTAATATTGATGACACATATAATGGTTTTTTAAAAAGACACATATGATGGTTAAACGTCATACAATAATCATTTGTTATTCAATTCATCCAAAATGGAAACACGTAACAGAATCCCCACTCCAATCACAAATATTACAAATATATGATACACACTATTAAAATCCATAACCTTCATATAAAATAAAAATATTATTGGTAGTCAACCTCCACTGCCTATTTTATATGGCATTAATACTTACAGGGCACTAGGAAAATGACATGTTCATTCCTCCACACACCAAAACTCCATTGATAGCTCTGTTTTTCCTATTACATCTAATCCACAACAAATAACGTTTATGTTTGAAATGTGTTGTCCCCAAATAAAGCACACACTAAATAGTTATACCTAAACAACACTAATTAGAACCGAAAAGAAATAACTCATCTGTACTGGTGCCACGTCAATCGTTCTCGACTTTTCTATCGCAAAGACTGATGTCAGTTGATCGATGAACCCTAATATATAACCAATACTTATCATTATTTTACATGAAATAATTCCCACAAAATCTACACTAGAAAGTAGATAACATGTAGCACAAACATGAAAATATGCAACATTTGTTTGACATGTGCAATGTCGGTTGTGTTTTTTTATCCTATTGCTAGGTCCGACAAACGGGATATGAATCTCCTTTCAAATACTCTGAATTGCGGAATTTTGAGATGCACTCTTAATGAAGGTTGATTGAAGAACCCTATTGAAATCAAGAAGACACAGACGAAGTCTAGTCAAAATCACAACTTTATGAACTACACTAACACAACGGACTAATTTGCATGAACTCAAGAACTAGTTGCACCAAAATTAACACAAATAATCCTAACGGTTCTAAGCACTAATCTTAAATGGACAAACCTAACAGTTTAAGCAAAGAGTATAAACTCAAAATCTGAATATATGA
>JAULKM010007192.1:0-15016 GCA_032355605.1 Rubia tinctorum | reverse complement strand
CTAAAGAATGGTTCAAAAGCTCAAGAGCGGTACTATAACTGCAATGAGAGTGCTGACTTGGGTTTGATACTCTGAAAAAGGAAACTTTTCTCACTTTTCTTGTTTTCCTGTCTCTTACATGCAACTTACTTCACTAACTTTATTTTATGATTAAATTATTTTTTTCCCAAACATATATCACAATACCATCTTTTGATCCACGGTGCCAATACCGATTATATTCAGCAACAAACAAATACAAAATGATTTGGTTGGTCTCAAAACCAAATTCCGGGTGGTTTTCAGATAATGTTTTACCAGAATTATGTGAAAAGACACTTTTGCCCCCTATGAAAAAAAGTAAAAAAAAACTGGAAATAAAATGCAGGGTGGCATCCAATCTGCTTCTGCTTCGTCTCCAGCAATCCTCGTCGTCGGCGATCCTCTTCTCCGGTAGCTGCTGCTTCTGCTTTTGCGGAGTGGCTTTTGCTTCGTCTTCGATCTCTGCTGCTGCTATGCTTCGTCTCCGACGAGTCTCGTCCACCGTTCATACTCTCCTTCCTCCTCTTCACCCCGATCTCCCTCACCACCCTCTTCTCCGCTATGGCGGAGATCAAAACTCTAACACAGCAGAGTCCAATTTCTCGTCGTCCGTCCGTCCCTGCAAAAATCCTAATTAGACACGACGGAGTCTAATTTCTTGTTGTCCGTCCATCGTCCCTGTAAAAAACCATCTTCTTCGTGACGAGGAAGCTAGCCTCTCCTTCGAGAAAGCCAGCTTGAACCAGACCTGGAGAATGCGAGCTTCCCTTTTGCGATGGACCGCCGGAACCGACGATGACAGACGACGAACGACATTAGTTGGCACTTGCTGGCTTGCCGAAGTTCCCTGCTTTACCAGAGCTTTATTGAAGACCAAGAACTCCCTGCTCATTGTATTAAGCTCGCTGAGCTTCATCGAAGACACACCGGAGACGAAAACAAAACAGAAAATAATTGATTTTTTTAAAAATTATTAAAATTAAGAAAATACCCCTGGATATATTGAAAAATAATTTCGGTTTACATGAAAACCACCTTTGGGGACCAAACAAATCATTTTGTTTTTGTTAGTTGCTGAATATAATAGGTATTGGTATTTGAGACCAAAAGATGATATTGCGACATATATTGCGGACCAAAAAAATAATTTAGTCTTATTTTATTTTTAAAACCCAACTTTATTATTGTGTATTCTTTCCCTATTTTTAAACTACCATCATAATACAATCTACTTATGTTCACAATATTCTAAAGTTTATAATTTAGACATGATTATCATCCTTCATTTAAAAAAATATAGTTTCTCATACGACACAAAAAGAATGCTATTCAGCCATGCATGTTTGGTTCTAACCCCTCACCAAGCATCAGAAGCGGTTAGAAAACACAGTGACATGCCAAAGATTAGGAGAAGTTCAGGAGAAATGGAAAAAATTGACAAATCTTGCTCCAAACATGTGACTGCATTATCCAATTGAAATCGAATATTACTACCTAAATTTTGAAAGACATGAAAGAGAAATTACAACTCAAACTCGTCGAAATAGGTTATATTTCCTCACCAATTTAAGGTCAAGCGATTCTTGTTTGTTTTTAAAACATGTTTTCCCATTCCATCCTTTCTCTGAATGTCAGCTCACATACACACTTTTCAATTAATTTTCCAGATCAGATATAACAATAGTATTTTCAATAGCTTCGTCGATTTTAACATGATACCTAAGACGTTAAAAATCCGTTTTTAACATGAAGGTGCATAAATTATGTGCATTTTTCTTTGATTTTATTTTTTCTTTAAGTTGGGGTGTGGTACTTAAAGTTAAGAGGGGTTGGAAATTAAACTCTTCCTCTGGTACCAAAATATTTGCACCAAACAATGAGCATAATTTTTTTAAAAGTAAAATTGGTGGAGGAGATTTTATTGGGAGCATAAAAAGTAAATTTAGTGAATGAAAATAATTTAACATTTACCAAAAGAGTAAGATGCTAATATAAAAAAATCATTAAAAAAAAGAAAGAGCACCACTATATAAAAAAATTGAGGGAGAATGAAATCAAGAATGAAATATTTGATAATGCCACACTAGTTTATTTAAGGTACATTTGTCTCCTGTGATACGAATGATGCTGCTTCACTTTGCCAATTGCCACTTCCCTATGTACGTTTGTTTGTGATTGACGATTGTGATTGCTTCAAAGAAACAACCATCTTTTTGCTTTCGAAAAACAAGAATTCTTTTTGCAAGTTAAAAAAAGAAAAGAAAAAAAATACGAGAGATGGAGGCTATGCTGGCCATTTTAGGCCCAATCTGGAGGTGACGGTGTACTTTAATTTTCAGAAACCTTTATAACCAACCATCGTGACCGTCATTTTTATACATACTCCCGCTGGTTCTCTAACAATGTTCACTTTTATGTTTTTTTAATATTGTCTCTCCTTCCTCTATTTTCAAATTCTATATATTTTTTTGCATTCAATCAATTTATTTTTTACTCTTTCAATGTCTTCTTCACCATTAATTCAACATTTTCTAAATCCAAGTGTTAAAAGTAAGTGATTCAATGTTAGTGAACCGGAGGAACTATACAGATTTACTTCCTAAGATAGTGTGCAGATATAACGGATAAGGGATGGATGTGAACAAAGTAATTTATGCCCTATCAGCGGTTCAACTTGAACTAACGGTTATTCTAAATGTCATGAAGCACGCGGTAATTTATGCCCCATCATCGGTTTAGATTGAACTAACGGCTATTCTAAATGTCATGAAGCACGTGGTAATTTATACCCTATCACCGGTTTAGGTGGCAGTCTATGACAATTTGGGGGCCTCGTGCAAAATTAAAAATGAGGCCCCTAGATACATTAACATAAAACTATCAAATAAATTTTATATTATTGAATATTACGGCTTTTCAAAACAATATAAAGAAAAAGAAAAATTAATAAGGGTTATTTACATTTATAACGCTGACTTTAGGATTAAAGTGCCAATGTAACCCTGCAATATGAGAAAGTGCTAATTAACCCTAACTAATTAGTGTATATGTCAATCTAACCCTAACTTTTGAAAATTTTGTGCCGATATAACCAAACTCCCTAATTCCGCCATTGACCTTTCAATTTCGGCAATGATATTAAATGAAATAACTAAACTACCCTTGTTTACAAGCTGAAAATTTTATCCCCATATTACCCCTGCCATCACCACCAGTCACCACCTCCGCCGGAAAGCTCCGTCGCCGGCACCTCCACCACCTCGTTGTAGCCACCTCCACCACCCCTTCTCGGTGCCGGAAAAGTCACCTCTACTACCTCCTCCTCGTCGCCACCTGTGCCACCCCTTCTCGGCTCCACTTATGCCACCTTCGGCACCACCTTGTCGTTGCCACCTCTGCCACCCCATATTGGCTCCTCACTATCCCCGCTAGCCACCATAGCAATTACCCATCCGCCATTACCCCTCCAACACCAGTTTCTTCTCCCGTCGACACCGCCATTACCGCTCTGCCACTATTACCTTAAACCTTCTCATTCCAATTCTCTATCACCCTCTACCACCATTGCTGCTCCGCCGCTCCATTCTCCTTCCCTTTCGGCCAATAGCTTCAGCACTACCGCTCCATTTCACACTTCCCGCTGCAACCCCTCTCCCCCAAGACACCACCAATAGCCGCCACAGAACCCTAGCCCTAGGGCACCACCAATCGATTTCTCCGGGCAGCGCCGGGACCTGAGTGGACCGTCGCAAAACCCTAGCCCTATGAAAACCTTTGCTACTCAGACCCAAGCTCCGCTCAGCCAAGCTCCGGGACCCAAGCGGTAGGATGGGAAGCTACGAGGAGAGTGGTAGCGAGAAGAAGAAAACAACCGGGAAGGGGGCGAAAAGAATAAGAGAATAGGGAAGGGGGGCGAAGAAGACATTTATGGATGAAGCCTCTTTTTATTTTTTAAATTCAGGGGAAAATTGTCTTTTCACATAAATCCGGCCATAAATCAGTTTACTGAAAAGTCAAATGAGTCAAGGGTTATATTGGCACTTTCTGAGATTGCAGGATTATATTGGCACTTTCATCCTAAAATCAAGGTTATTTTAGCACTTTACACAATTAATAATACTACTTCCAAAACGAGAAAGGAAAAGAATTATCAAAGGTGCTAAAATGAGAAATCGGAACGAGAAAGGAAAATGACTTTCAGAAGGATTGGGTTTAATTTTCTAAAAAGAAATAAATAATATATATAATAGTTAATAATAAAATTTTAGGGTCCCAAAGGTTCAAAAGAACCAGTTAGACCATGTAAATGCCAGCCTTGTTTAGGTTGAGCTAACGACTATTCTAAATGTTATGAATCACGCAAGCAACAACGGAGACAAGGGAATTAACTATTAAAATGGATTGTGAAAATGTGTTATGATGCATTATCAATTACTTAGAAGTTCCACAAGATGTAAGACTAATAGTTAGAGGAATTAAATTTCTAGGTTTGGTGATTTCTAGGTCCGGTGTTTCATAGCAATGATATATTAGACCAAAATTTCATGTGGTCCACCAATCCCAAAAATAGTTTAGTGAGGCCCACATGACGTTGAGTCATCATTGGGCCTCCTTACTAGATAATGAAAAAAGATTAGGTCATAGACAATCACTATTAGAGTTTAGGTAGTATAAATACAAATGTATGTCATTTATTTCATTTATTCTCTATTAACTGTTCGTTTACTTGGAGTGGAAGACTGATTTTGGCATCAGAGAGTTTCCCCTTGGAACACTCAGAGACTTGTTTTTCCTTGCATATCTAGGCCCAGGGATTGAGAATGCACTTGGATCGTGTCCCAGTCGTATCACATAATTTATTGATGGTAAGGTAGATGAATTAGCTGTAGACGGTGTGCATAAACTTGCACAATCAGTCAAGATTTGTAACCAATTTTAAATCTATCAATGAGAAGCAGTGGCGATCCAGAATAAAAAAAATTAAGTGGTGCTATATTATTTCACATAAAAACTTATTATCAATTTTTCTGAATATATTCAAATTTCTTTACATATATGAAAATTAGATACAGTTTAAATATTAGAATATTGTTCAAATGCATAAAAGCTGTATTAGTTAATAATAATGAATATAAATTAAATTTAAGACATAACATAAATTATATATATTTATTTAGTTGAAATGTTGAAGTAATATGATAAATATATTAGTTTGTAAAATAAGGGATTCTCTTATCATCAAAACAAATTATTCAACAATTGTAAAATGGGAAAAAATAAAAATTTATACTCGCTATTTATCCCAAACACCATGTAATAGAAGTTGTTTACTTATGGGATGGTTAGGGATGGAAGTGGGAGGGGGGGGGGTGTTTGGTGGATGTTCACCTCGTACCAGGCCCAATGTGGCGGGTATGGGTGTAAATTTAGTACCCATCATGGGTAATGGGTCGGGTATGAATATTAATTTATACCCGCCCCATATACACCCTGCCCCACCCATTAAATACCCGCTATATATTTGTAAGATATCACTTTAAATTTACAATAAAATTTACAAATTAAGCAGCAAATCAAAGTCTATGTAAATTTGCCTTTTTAGTTTCCCGCGTTGGACTTGTATTACCAAATTTAATAATTAATCACCAAATCAATTAACAATTTGCCTTTCCAGTATCCCGCAAACGTCTCCTGATCTCCTCATCTCTAGCGATATCGTCTTCTCCAGTGAAATTGTTCCGACATCAATGCTTTGTTCCTCCATTGTTGCTCAGTGCTTTTATCGGTATTATTTCTACTCGGAGTTAACTACGATAGCTACCATGCATCAACAAAAGGTAATTCAACAACTCCTACGGCCTACCGAACTCTAAATCCTTTGTTTTGATAATATTCAACTCAATTAACTTGTAGACATAGCTGAAGTTCCCATTAATTATCCAATCCAGAAGCAGGTAGATTTACATATTTGTGGATTTGCAGTCAAAAAAAGATTTAGCTTTTCAATCATAACCACAGTTCGAGCTCATATCCTTGGGCTTAATATCGTGATTGGCGGTCTATTTAACGTTGATCGAAAAATGATTTTTCAGCCAAAGGTAAATGTTTGAATCCATTACATTTGTAGATCTTAAATTTAGGTTAATAGTTTCTGGTACATATTTGTTTGCTTGATTTCTTGGTACATATTTAATTATAGATGTGTTGTTTGTTGTTTTACATAATTTATTTAGACGTGTGTGGCACTAAGTGATTATTAGTATGATTATGTGAAAACTAATGTTGAATGTACCATTTAAAAATTAATGCTGAACAAACAACTAAAATTTATCATACTGCCTAAGGAATTGGTTGTTATAGAGAGTGCTGTGACCGAGAGATTTGGAGACATTGTAGTATTTTCTAACTTTACATTTCAGCAGATATGTGCCTTGTGATTTACCTTAGCCGTAGCATACACGAATGAGTTTGAGGGACAGAGTCTAATGTGAATGCAGATAAACATATCAATTGTAAACTAATTAACAACTAAATGATTGGTGATAAATAAGTTAAAGTCAGAAAATTGATGTGAATTGGATAACATTTAGTTTACCTGGTTTCTTTTGATAGGGAAAGAGAAATTTGGTTGCTGAAACTAATATTTTTTAATATGTTAAAGTTTTCAATACTTTATTTATTTGCTCTGTCTTCTATGCTTTGATTTTGCATAGTTTTCTAGTCATTTTCTTTAGAGGTATGTTGTGTATCATTTGATGTTGATCATATCCTTTCAAAAGCATAATTCAAATATGTTTTTCTGATATAAAAATTGATTTTAATTAACTCCTCGTTGATGTCATTTGCAGCAACAAAGAAATTTAGTAACATATAGTTGCTCCACTGTTCTTGCACAATACTAATTATCATTTCAGACATCATAACAGCAGTAAAACAAACCCAATCTTATGTAGAAATTGGCAAATGCAGTACAAGAGTAAACTTCTTGTTAAATTGTTAACATAAAAAGGTATGCCCTCATAGTTAAATTGTTAATATGTGATCAACATATTAATACTGATAGTAGTTTCTGTTCCATAGAAAAATACACTTCATTATGTAGAACTATCCTCTAACAGATTTTTTTTAGCATTTATTGACAATTTGACATTCTTCACATTTTAGGAGAGACAATGGCATCCAATGAGGAAAAGGAAATAATTTCAAATCCCACCACATAATCACCTACATCAAGCAATATTGTTGTTTTATTGAATAGTGATGAGAGCCCAAATGATATTGCTTCTCAAGATCCTTCCATTTTCCCTATATCCAATCGACATGTCTCGGATGTTTGGAAGAACTTCAAGAGAAAGAGAGTTGGTGATGAAATAAAAGCCGAATGCAATTATTGTTTGAAGCACCTTGCAGCAGGGAAAAAAATCAGGAACCACCCACTTGAGAGAGCACACTCAAGTTTGTCCAAAGAAAAGAAGTAAAGATCTCCGACAAATGATGTTCATTGGTTCACAAGTAAATCCAGAAGATAAAAAAGATACAGTGACATTGGCACCATATAAATTTCAGCAAGAGGACGAGAGAAGATATTTGGCTGAGATGATTATTCTACTCGGGTATCCTATTAGCATGGTTGAGCATTATGGTTTTAGAAAGTATTCTAAAAAACATCAACCGGGATTCAAGGTATTTTCATTAACCTTTAGTTAGATATTGGAACTATATTTTAAAAGTAGATAGATATACATGAAATAAATAAATTCTTAAATAAAACTATAAGTTACCATAATGAGGGATTTTCTTACATCTTGCATTTTTTTATTAGGTACCATCTCGCAACATGACTAGAAAAAGTATAATGCAAAGATATGAGTTCAAAAAGGAGAGCATCATCTCAATATTGAGAAAATTAAAGAGTATGATTGCCTTAACTACTGATATGTGGTCCTCGAATAACCAAATAAATGGCTATATGGTTGTCACAACACACTTTATTGATAACTCATGAAAATTGCAAAGTCAAATTTTAAGGTACCGCTTTATCACTTTAATTTTTAAGATCTTTCTATGTACTGGATACTAGAGCAGAATTTTAAGTAAAGCTTTCTCTGTATCATTTTTTCAAGCTTTACCTTATCAATGATCTAGTACTGGTTACTACTTTCTCCATATAAGGTTGCATAAAAAAATTGGTTCGTAAGGAGTCATTTGGATATATTTGCTGATGTAAATTAAAAATCAAGTTTAAGGGTGCTGGTTACATGTGTGCCTTTTACCCATTTGAATGAACTCAATCATGTAGGTCTGTTGTTATGATACAACCGTAAGTAGCTTGTTGAGTGATTAGGGGGGAAAAATTGTCTACTATTGCCTTTATTCTTGCTTGCCAACACAATACATCATTAAAAATAACACAAGGAAAAAGATAAAATCTTTGAATGGAGAATAATCTGGAGTACTGGTTACTACTCTCTTTTCCCCTTCACCGTTTTCTTCTTCAATACAACAATCTTCAGAGTACCCTTACCCTTGAACTTTTGTTAATGATTTAGTACTGAGCACCACTTTCTCCACACACACACACACACACATATATATATAATATAATATCATACCATTCGTTCATTTTTGCTGCCTTAGATCTTTCTTCTATTATTTTTTATTCTTTTCATTTTTATACTATTTCTCTAACTTCTTGTTTATAATTTATAGGTTTTTTCATGTACCACCCCCTCATAATGCTGAGGTACTTGTTGAGACTTTGAAAGAATGCATTCCGTCATGGAATTTAGAGCTTAAAATGTCAGCTATTACGGTGGATAATTGCACAGTCAATGATGCGATGATGAGAATTGTGCAACAAGGGTTGCCTTATGATGCTCTTTTGCTAAACAGTAAGTTTTTTCATATGTGTTGTTGTGCTCATATACTGAATTTGATTGTTCAATATGGGATAAGTGTTGTGATGCCGAATGGTCTTACAAGAATTAGGGACAGTGTAGTCTTTTGGATTGCTTCGGACAAAAGGGTTCAAAAATTTGAACAAGTAGCTAAGTTCATGGTTACAGAATGTTCAAAGAAATTGGTACTTGATTGCAAGACTCGATGGAACTCCACCTATGAAATGCTCAAAGTTGCTATTAAGTATAAATAGGTGTTTACTCTTTCAAGCCTTTGTGACAATCTTCATAGGAATCCTCCTACTAATGAAGATTGGGAAAAAGTAGAGAAAATATGTGAACATTTGGAAGTGTTTAGCGTCATGACTGATGAATTCTCTGCTTCAAAATTTCCAATTGCTAATATTTATTTTCCTAACGTTTGTAAGCTTAGCGTTTCTATATATGGTTGACTTTCATCTCCTTGTGGTTATATAAGAAGAATGGCGAAAGTGATGATTGAAAAATACAAGTATTGGGTTGGTGTTAATAGTCTAATGGGAGTGGCAACATTGGTTGATCCGAGGTACAAGTTGGCTATTATTCGCTTCTATTTATAGAATATATGAACAAGTGAATGTTGATACAGAGATTAATAGAATCAAAGGTCTTCTTAGTCAATTAGTTGATGAATATGAGGCTAAGATTGGTAGAAGTAAATAGCAATGCAAAGGGTATGGAGGATTTTGTTGAATTTCTAGGGCAAAATCAAGGGCAAAGTGATGAAGAATCGGATTTGGATAAGTATTTAGGAGATAGAAATATACCATTTGTTGCTGATTTTAATATTATAAATTGGTGGAAGACAAATCGAAACAATTATCCTATTCTTCAACAAATAGCCAGGGATATTTTGAGCATTCCCGTTTCTACAATTCCATCAGAGTCTTCTTTCAGTGCAAGTGGACAAGTTCTTGACCCTTATCGTGGTTGGAATAAATCGAAGCTCTTAGAGGCTTTGATGTGTGCTCAAAGTTGAATTTGGTCTAATATTAAAGGTAATATATATTATATATATTGATTTTTTATTTTTTAAATAAATAAATAAATATATATATATATATATGTGTGTGTGTGTATATATATATATATATAAATTTCTGGTGTAATTGAACTTGTTATATATGCAGAATTCAGCTAATTGAAGGAACAAGATGTCTCTATATTGATAGGAGAAATGCATGATCCCAATATAGAGGACGAGGATAGTTCGAATTCTCACTACTCTTAATGAATGCACCGAGTGAGTTATGATTTTTCCGTCTTGCTTCTTCACTCTGGCTTTTGTAGTGAAATGCATGTAGATTTTAAGTAGATTGTTTCTTCCAGATGATAAGAAGGAGGAGGAAAAGAAGGGTGGGGTTGAAGGAACTGAGAGAGAGAAAAGGAAGCATAGGAAAGTTGCTGATGGTAAAGATTCGAAGAAATTAAATTTTGCTGATGACCAAAGTGGGAAAAGGAAGAAGAAGAAGAAAAAGAGGAAGATTGAAGGGAAGGGGAAGTAGTGAGTTACTGTCATGAGAATCATTTTACACATTTGTTGATTCTTGTTACATACTGGATTTTTCGCCAAATTTACAATTTGTACTCTTTTTCACTCTGAGCAAATTTTTATTTATTTATAGTTTGTACTTTTATATATTGAAGTGAATTTTAAGAGGATATGGATATTCAGGTGGGGCGAGTATGATGGGCATGAGTTGGGTATGGATACCCAGGTGGGTGATGGAGTGGGATTAAGTTTTATGTTAAACTCATTGGGGCAGGTATGAATTTTAATATCATACCCACCATGGGTGATGGGGCGGGACTGGGTACAAATTTTTTAGGTGGGCATGGGTATGGAAGTACCATAATCCGTACCCAACCCGCCCCACTGTCATCCTATGGATAGTGCTGTCAACCTGGGATATGAAGTCATTTTGACTAAACTAAACACAAGTTGTCCTAAAATAACATAATAATATTATAATATGTTACCGATTTTAATTCTTTACTATATATAATCAATCATAACTTGTTAAAATATATAAATTCTTAAGATATAATTAAAATCATAAATATCTTATTGTAATATATATACACACGTATTATATCACTGAAGAAAATTTAAAGAAACACATAATTTGAAATAAAAAAATGTTCAATTTTTTTTACATTGATAGTGTACTTCTGATAGAAATAAGCATACATATTATTTATTTATTAATTTATACATGACAAAGTCTTATTTTAGACCGATTAACTGTTAAATGAGAACATTTTATAATTAGTGAGACTAATAAGATAATTTGAAATTTACTTTTATTTTTATTTTTTTCAATGAGATACATATAATTATGATGACCCTTTAAAATGAATGTCAACATATAAATAATTACTTTTTAAATAATTTGAATGAAATATTATAAAAATAATCAATTTTTTATTGTATTCAATATTTAAAAATTTCTAACTATCTCATATAGTTTTTCTTAGATGACAAAACTTTAAAATTTAAATAAAATTCTTTGTTTTCAACTTACATGTAAGACACAACATGTACAAAAACACTTAATCATAATATTTTAATTAATAATATCGGGCAACGCGCGATGGTACTCCGCTAGTCTATACTATATACTAAAAGAGCAACTTCTTGACCAAGTATAACCCTCACCTTTAGGCACATTGATTTTCACAATTTTTTGATAGGTGACACTCTCAAAACTTGACACATCAATTAATCATTTCATTGCTACTTTGAAAATTGCTACATCTCTCCTTTTCTTTAATCCTTCCATCTTCCTCTCTCCACTTTTGCTTATTCCAAAATATTTACTAGTCCTTATTCCATTTTATTTCTTGAAAAATTGAAATGTATTCTCTCAATACACAATTACATGCTTCAATTAAACTAATTTTATTTTCAAGGAATAAATTGAAATACGTTGGAATGCCGATATATTGTCAAAAGAATTCCTTTATGGAAAACTTAAATATCAACAAAGATTGAGTTAATTGTTAAAAATTTAAAATTTAAAATTTAAAATATTAATAAATATATAACTTTATTCTAAATACTGCATCGTGTATAATTCTTATATAAATATAATAAAATTTTAATAATTATTAATATATATATAATGTTTTATTAATCATTTTCAGTCATAAATCCATGTATCCACAATGGTATTATCTAGTTGGTATTAAAACTAATTTATCAATTTTTTTGGAAAGAGTCAATTCCACGCGAATGATATAAAAATAGTTGAATCTTCCACTGGTTCAAAACCCCAAGCAAAAACCATTGGGGCTAATTGAAGTAATGAGCCACCCAATTAATTAAATTTTAAGTGTTGACGTTCTTAATAAATTCTTTTAACATTCAAAATCTGAATTAAAGTCCAAAAAAATTTACATTCTTTCCCATCTTAGTTTGTTAATCGCATTATTAATTTCTTTCAGTTTCAAAATTAGGTACTTGATCGAAATGTCAAATGGTATTTAAAAGTGAAAAAATTTCTTCTACCATTAATCGACGAATTCGAGCATGGTTTCATCACCACCCCACCCACCTTAGATTCTCCCATGATGAGAAAGTGCCTACTGCTTTTAAAAATAAAAAAATAAAAAGACAAGTTAGACAATGTTTTTGATGAAAAAATTATATACTTTCCATGTTTCATAAATTTAGGTATTTGGATTTAAATGAAGAATAAAGTGCTAAATAACCCTACCTTTTGATTGAAAGTGCCAATATAACCCTGCAATCTCATAAAGTGTCAATACAACCCTTGACTTGACTGACTTTTTAGTCAACATTTATTCAGCCGGATTATGGTAAAAATACAATTTTGTCCTTAGCTAAAATAATTTTTAAAAATCAAAATCAAAATCCTCTTCTGTCGAAATCCTCTTCTACCAATTTCTTCCGCCGAGCCCCCCACCCTCCTTGTTCCGTCGAAATCAAACATCTATTCGCTGGCGAGCCCCCCCTCCCCCACGTCGATTCACCGTCGAAGTCAAACACGCATTTCTTCCGCCGAGCCCCCAACCTCCTTCTTCCGCCGCCAGTGCTAAACCCTTCTTCCCGCGATTCTTATCGGCCCTTTTTTTCCCTTGATCAAAACCCCAACGTAGCCATCATCGTCCTCTTTGTTGCCGGTCCCCACTTCTGCTCTGGCATCAACTTCGATTACCTCGGTTCCAATTTCTCAGACAGACCCGTATCAGACCGAGGTCGCGTGGGCGAGAAGCTGAGGCAAGACATCAAGTTTCTGCAAGATGCCATCACGGCCGTGAAGCGGTGTCTGAAGCAAGTTGTTGTCAGCATCCTTGGAGCGTGCATGGGTGGGGGGATTGACCAACTCCTCTAAATTTAGTGCCGGCGGGGTGGTGGTGAAGGTACTCCTCCAAATTTGGTGCTTGCAAATTGGTGTTTGATTTCGATGGATGGGCTGTGACTAGGGTTGCTTGCAGGCGGCGGCAGAGAAAAGAAAATGGAAGGGTGGCAACTATCCGGAGGGAATAAATTGGCATTTTATTGCGGCTGCATTTTTTGGTAGATCGGCATTTTTCGACGGTGGTTCCCGGTGGAGGAGTAGCTGTGAAGAAGAAGAAGATTAAGGGTAAGGTTATTTTCGTCATTTCAGTTATTGTCATTACCGGAATTTGATGGGTCAACGCCGAAATTTGAGGGTTTATCGGCACAAAACTTTTAAAAGTTAGGGTTAGATTGACACATACAATGATTAGTTAGGGTTAAATTGACAATTTGTGAGATTGCGGGGATATATTGACACTTTCAGTCTAAAGTCAGGGTTATAAGTGTATTTATCCCTTAAATGAATGATAAAATTTAATTTAGAAAGTAAAAAGTAAAATAATTCAATGAAATGAGTGGATGAAATTGAACTTAAAAAGTAGGGATGTTTACTCTTCTAACCCTAATTTTAGATTGAAAGTGTCAATATAACCCTGTAAAATGAGAAAGTGCCAACATGACTCATCAATTTGGGTGTTAGGGTTTATGACAAAATGTGCAGTTATAATCTTTTGTCAATATTCCAATGCGACTCATCAATTTGGGTATTGACTGGACCTGAAATGATGAAAATACCCTTGCCCCCATAAGCGGGATTCTCATTTTACTCCTTTTCAACTTATGTGTGCAAGGGTATTTTCATCATTTTAGGTCCGGTCAACACTCAAATTGATGAGTCAACATCGGAATAGTGACAAAAGGTTATAAATGCACATTTTATCATCAAGTTAGGTTATTTTGACACTTTCTCATTTTGTAGATTTATATTGGCACTTTCAGCCTAAAGTTAGGGTTATTTTAGCACTTGACTCTAAAAAGTAAATATTAAGATGAGTGGATGAAATTAAAAAAATTTGGGTCAAAAATAGAAAGAATAGTTTTTGGAAATACTCAATCATAGGTGCTGAGAAAAACGTGTTATAACAATTATGGTAACTGGACTTGACATCCAAATTAATTGACATATAGAAATAACTAATCTATTGGAAGTATATTTTTCAGGGCAAAGTTTTGGGAAAATCTGTCTTTCCATATATAGGTTTATGGAAAGACGAGGTTTAACTAGAATAATAGAAAGGTAAAACGTTTTAGTTGCAATATAAAATTTTTATTATTTTATGTGCAGTAGTTATAAGTTTAAGACTCGATTAATGCAACCAGACATTTTTATTTTCATTTCTTCTAATTTGTAGTTTAAATCTCGGTCTTTGCATAATTTATGGGAAAACATTATGGAAAGACAGTCTTTCAAGAGACGGGCACAAGAAAGATAAATTTTTGGGAAAGACCGTCTTTTCATAGGCATAAGGAAAGATGAGATTGAATTAAGATTATAAAAAGGTGAAAGATTTTAGTTGCAATATTAAAAATTTACTATGCAACGGGGAGTAGTTATAAGTTTATGGGTAAGTCTCATGACAGTCGGCCTGTCCATAAACTTATGACAGTCCATGTATTTTTTTAACCTTATACACTGCATTTATTAAATTACATACTAAATTTAAAAATATATTTTTTATATTATATATCTATA
>JAULKM010007182.1:0-15017 GCA_032355605.1 Rubia tinctorum | reverse complement strand
TCCGGCGAACGAAGGATTTTTCTCTATTTTTCAACTTTTCCTTTTTTTCTTATTTATAATTTTAATTTATTTATTCAAAATTAATGGGGGTACAATGTACCCCAAACCGTACCTTCCATCTTGACTGTACCCCTGACCGTACCCGTACCAGGTCAAAGTACCCAAAAAGTCAAACCGTACAGGGGACGTCCCCAGACCGAATCCGTATCCGGTACGTACCCGGTACGGGTACAATGACCCATTTACCGTACCCGGATATCAGAGTCCAATAGTCACTGGGACCCGAGTTGCATGTCCAATCGTCACCGGAACACCTACCCAAATTTCCACAGAACTCTAGCCTAATTCCCATCGCCCCGTGCAACTATTCAAACTGGGAAAAATCCATTGACGGAGAATCCGACCTTGGTCATCGTTCATCCTCTTCGTCAAAACCCTTCATTCTCCAGCCATTGGCGAACCCAGTGTTAACAAATCTGACCTGGGCCACCGTTCATCATCCTCGTTGCAATTTTTTATCTTCTCCGATGGAAACTCGTGAAATGCCCTGCGATGGCTTTGCACCAAATGAAGACGTGAAGCATGGAGTCGGACGTAGGCAATGGCGAGCCCGGCGTATGAGGGAAGCAGACATATGATATTTGCAATTTAGTCCCCGAATTTCAGTATTGTTTACAAAAGATATCCCAAATTTAAAATAATTATATTTTAACCCTGAAATTTTGAAAAACTCATACTCCATCCGTCCCATCTCAAACTGCACACTTAGTCTCTATCAAATTTTGACCGCATATTTGAATAGATATATGAATAACTATTTTATCGTATGTAATATAGTTGAACTCATCGTAACTAGTTTCTAAATGTCAACTTTTTATTTGCCGTTATTATACGTAGTTAAACATATTAATGGTCAAACATATTTTTTGAACAATGTGATAATGATTGTTGTGCAATTTGATAGGGGACAGAGGGAGTATTATGGCTTTGTTTGACATATCTGTGCTTATAAGCAAAACTGACTTATTTTGAAAGTAGGGGGAATAGGTTCTGCTTTTTCCCCAAAAATAATTTTTGCTTTTAAAATAAATTGCTTTTTATCATTTTACCAAACAATAAAAAGTGTTTTATTTATAAGCAAAACAACTTATAAGTTCTACCAAACAGAGTCGATATTAGTCTTTAAGTGAGACGGTTCGGAGAGGGACTCTAAGAGCATCCACAATGGTAGCCCCTTAACCCTACTTTTCTTGATAAAGAGCACTTCTTGTTTAAAGAGTACCATCGTAGAGTTTTAAGAATCACTCCTTAATAAGGAGTTGCTCATCAGTTAAGGAGTAGATACATTTTTATTTGTGAAAGACCAACCAATCGAGGATGGACTCTTGACATGGATTGTTTTGTATTATTTTTAATTTGATTGGATTATAATCAAAGTTTAATTTTGATTATTTATATTTTTTCATAAATGAGTTTATTTTTTAAAAAAATTGAATATTTTCTAATTTTATTTATGTATTTTATACCATTTTATATCACGTAATCTATTATATTAGAATGTAGAAAATCAAAGTCCAACTATGCAAGTCACGGAAGAGTTAATTCAAGAAGTTCAAACTTTAATCCATCGACCCTCGGAGATTCGGTATCGGGACATTATCATCAACTTAGAGCGGATATTGTTGAATGTATTTAAAAAAAAAATTGGAAATAAGAATCAAATGTAGTTTTTTTAGAAAATATTATAATATTGATTAATATTTGATAATTTTAAATCATATAAATTTTATATAAAATATTATTATGGATGAAAGAATAAACATGTTTGTGTTACATTTTCACTACAATAATTTTTAATTTGCCTGATATTGATATTTTATAAAATATAAATAAAAGTTTAAATATTATTTATTAAAGATGGTGATGTGGCGCTAAAGAAGTGATTCTCAACTATCATTCCATTGTTGGTAGTTGATTCTTACATAATTTTTATGAAAGTTGATGATGTAGCACTTAAGAAGTGCATCTTAAGTCCACTATCATTGTGGATGCTCTAAGACTTCTTTTACGGAATGCCGCATTTTTTCATGAGTCCCAAGTGTTGGTAGAAAAACATCATCATGTATCAATGTAAGGAGAAGAATGTATGGTCGTTGATCTGGTAAAACTTGTTTTGAAAAGAACAATACAGAAAAAAAATGTTTGTTCAGAAAAGAGAATTTGGAAATCGTAGTTTTAGAAACCAAGACTGTGGCCATGATAAATTACTGCATTTGAAACAAAATTCTCCCAACCTGTAGTGCAGGATTCTACGCGGACGTTCATTCTCCAAGGTACCATAGGACCTCCGTTAAACTTGTGCACTCAAGCAGTGGAGGAGAAACTCGAATGATGCTCATAACTCAGTAAGAAGTTAATGATAGAAGAGAAGAGAAGATTTTTTTATGTGTCTCCTGAACTGCTCAAGAGCTCACCTTTTATAAGCATACAAATCAACAACCTCAGCCCATAACGTAGAGAACGTGTAAGGCGTTCAGAGAACGTTCAAGCAGTTAGCGGAACACTTCAACCCAAAGAGCGGAATGGTTCACTTCCACGCAGCAACAGGATAAGAGTTTTACAAAGTCAAAAAGCCACGCCAGTTTTACCAAGTTTGTTTAGGAGTTTAAAACCTATCAATTAAAATATTACCAACGTGGTTTTACTGAGTGAAAAACAAGGGAGAAAAAATAGGGATTAATAAAGACCAAGTTTAATTATTTGAGAAGTCTCATAAAACTGGACTCTCAAACTAATTGTGACCAAAAAATTAATATGGGCTCAAGACGACCCTACCCGCCTCGTCACGTCCGGGAGGGCGTTGCGGTCGGCGGCGGCGTGTGCGAGTGGTCTTTATTCTTCTTGCTTACTTAAAGTGGTAGTGAAGCATTTCCATATTTAAACCACACCCATTCCTACTCTACTTCCCATGTGAGATTAAGAATAAAACCAAGTTTTTTTTTCTTTTTTCCCTTTAAAATCGATTTTGGGCTGAATGGACCATATGCATTACTAACACCAAGGGTACTATGATCTTTTCCCTTATTCCATAAATTAAACATAGAAATTGGAAGTTGGGTGCTGGTAAAGGAAAGTTAATAGAGGGGGGAGCAACTCTCAACTGAAAGAACTGATTATAATTAGCATCCTTTGGCTAAATTGGTTAGGGAATTGATATAAAATCATTAAAGATTCCTGATGGGAGATTATCAGTTAGATAGATTCATCATATTGGTTGTTTTTTATTTTGAAAAATCAATCATTCCAAAATGCTGGAAAAACACCCAATGACGATTACAATGAGTGGAATTGACATCCAACCTAACTAGCCTCTAGAAATAACTAACATATTGCAAGGATATCTAAATTACATTTCAACCATAATGATCGTCTGTACTATTACAGATCATATATCTAATAAAAAACTGCAACATCACCCTCGGGGATATTAACTTGCTTCCCGCGAAAATCATGACCATTTGGCAAAAATGAGGGTATCATTCATCAATATCACTGCGCCAAACAAGAATCTTCTACAACTGTAACACCACTTGATCCAACCACGATCTATGTTGCCCAAACTGTAAACACCTAGAAAAATACAGATATGACAAATCCAAATTAATGGACACAACTGTAAAACACCCCCATAGGCACCGGTATTTCACCACATATGCACTGGTATTTCACCACATAGGCACAGTTATTTTGAGCATTTTCATGTCAGTGCCTATGTGACCCGGTGCAAAAATGTAGTTACATAGGCACCTGTAAGTGGTACCGGTGCTAGAATATATTCCAGCACCGGTACCAGTTACCGTTGCCTGTGAAAATACATTCTTGCACCGAATCATTTAGGCACCGGTATAAAAATGCTCGAAATACCGGTGCTAGTACATAGGAAATCAATAAAAAAATTCGGCCAGTGATAATAAACTCACCGGCCGGAATGAAGCCCAGAAATTCATAAAGTCCAATAGGCTGAACAAAACGCATAAAAAATCAAAAGTTCATTACATATATCTAAAAATAACAATACATAATCCTATCGACAAGAAATTCAGTCTAAAAAAACACAGCAAAAGTAAACCTAGTAGGCCTGCAGTGAGAAACCCTAGCGGGGCGGCTGCGGTAAGAAATCCTAGCAACGGCGAGCGGCATAGGACCTTAGGTGGTGGGGCAGCGAGTCAAGGCAGCAACGGAGATAAACCCTAGTGGTGGCGGCTACGAGGAACCTTACTAGAAGCGAGTAGCGGAGAACTTTAGACAGTGGAGCTTCTCTTTCTCCAGCGGAGGGAGCGAGCGACGGAAGGGGTGAGCAAGAGGAATGACTGTAGCGGTAAAGAGGGGGGGGGGGAGGTGTGGTGGCGGATGGGGGTGAGATGACAGAGGGGTGAGGCTACGGTGGAGTGAGGACGGTGAGGCGGCAGTGGGGGTGAAGGCGGCGGTGGATCTGGAGCGGCAGAGAGGGAGAAGTGGTAAAGGAGGAGGGAGAGGCAGAGAGAGGTGGTGAAGTGAGGGTTATTAGGAGAGGAGAGTTTTATATGATTAATTTTTCATTGCTCTAACTAGGACCAAGTTTGGTTTTTTTAACACCGTAGCACCGGTATGAAAACTGGTTCCCATGATGATCATACCGGTGCTGGGTACTTCAACGCAGCTGCGTGACGCAGCTTTAAATCGGTGTTTTAATTATTTTTTCTTCCTGAGAGCAAAGAGAAGAAAAATATTCCAAGCACCTAACACTGGTAGTCTGCCTGGTGCCTCTGATGGTGCTACTGGTGCTAAAAAAATACCCAAAAATATTGTACAAAAATTCAGAATTTCAATTTTACTGCTACATGGTAGCACCGGTATGATTGAAAAACAATGCCAATACTAGTATATTTTGCCCTGCAAGTTAACTTTTTATTTTTTACAATTATGTCCATGAGAATAAATTTGGAGGAGACGAATCACAAAATTGGATAAACTAAAACGCAATTAAATTAGAGACAATTACCTTATTAAAAATTGGGCTATGATGGGTGAACGGAAGAGATTGTAACATAATTTTTTAAAAATTACACTGTGGTCCAAAATTGTGTTACCCCACTACCACTACTTCAATTTACATGATTTTTGTTATTCTTGCCTAAATATGGAAATATAAAACAAATAATTTTTTTGGTGAAATATTGAAAAGCGCTAGTACATGTTCTAGATTAACTTATGGTTGATTACTTGAAAGTTATAAATTCAAACCGGAAAAGATTATGGATATGTTCTTGTGCTCGATTTTCGATAAACATTCCCTTACAGACATGAAAAAATACAATGGGGTGTATAGGGTAGCATCGCGTTTGAGCAGATTTCAATTTAGAATTACGAGTAAATTTTTTTACTTTTTGTACTTAGGTCCCTTTAAGAAAGTTGGAGTCATCGAATCATGAAATTGGTGGAACCAAAATGCAATTCAATAATATGTGATTGTAACTTTGCAATTTGGGCATGTATGGGTGAACAAAAGGGTCTCGAAAGTAAACATTGATTACTTCTATTAATTCTTGAAAAATTACACTGTGGTCCAAAATTATGTTACCCCATTACCCATTGCTCCAAAATACATGATTTTTTTTCTTGCCTTAATGTAGAAATATAAAATAAAGGATTTTTTGGGTGAAATATTGAAAAGTGCAAGTACATGTTCTAGAGTAACTTATGGTTGATTACTTAGAAGTTACAAAGTGAAATCTGAAAGGATTATGGATATGTTTTTGTGCTTAATTTTTGATAAATATTCCCTTGCAGACATGGAAAATACAATGGAGGTGTATAAGGTAGCATCATGTTCGAGCGGAATTCAATTTGAAGTTACGAGTAAAGTTTTTACTTTTTCCGCTTAGGTCCCTCCAAGAAAGTTGGAGTCTTCGAATCACGAAATTGGAGAAACTAAAATGCAATTCAATAATATACGATCGTAACTCTGTAATTTGGGCATGTATAGGTGAGCGGAAGGGTCTAAAAAGTAAACATTGATTACTTTTATAAATTCTTGGAAAATTACATTGTGACCCAAAATTGTGTTACCCCATTATCCATTTCTCCAAAATACACGTTTTTTGTTATTCTTGAATAAATATAAAAATATTAAATAAATGAATTTTGTGGTGAAATATTGGAAAACGGTTGTACACGCATGTTCTTGAGTAACTTATAGCATAAACCAATTTTCAAAAGTAACTCATATCATAAACCCATTTTTCAAAAAAAATATCATGAGCACCGGTATTATTACCGGTGCCATTCCTCAACATACCGGTGCTAGCTATTTTTCCACTAAAATTTAACCAACCAAAATTATTATTCCGGTCATAGGCACCTGTTTTAGCACCGGTATATGTCATTCATCCAAAATCAGTGCTAAAATATATATTAAATTCAAATATTTTTTCTTCAAAGGCACCAGTATCTGGCACTGGTGTTCAGTGTACTGGTGCTGAATTTATTCATAGACACCAGTTTTTTGTGTACCGGTGTTGGATTTATTATAGGCACCGGTATTTTGGTTTTGTAGCACCGGTATTTTGGTTTTTTAGCACCGGTATCACTAATATAATGGTGCCTATGGGGATGTTTTCCAGTAGTGAGAGTCCCAGAAATAAAATCACAAAGAAAATTACGAACACATGATCTGAACAAGCAGAATGAGAACAATACATCAACTTGAACAACTAAATCGAGTTATCATCATAAACACAACGATCTAATTGACCAGGTCAATGAACAAAACTAATTAGTGGCGAAAAACTCACACTTTTTGAATAGAACAACATAAATTAAAATAAATTGTTGTTCCCCATCTCTCTTAATGGAAAGTTGGAGAAAAAATTGAAGAAGAAAGAGTGCGGCAAGACTGGAGAGAGGGTGGTTGTGGGCAACGTAAGGTTTTGAGAATGGTCCAAAAAGAAAAGTATTGATCATATTGGTTGTAGTTGAGCTGCGTTTGATAACAATTTCTCTCTTCTCATTCTATACAATTCAGTAATTTTCCTTTTATAGTTTTAGTCATAACAAGTGGTATTAGAGCAGCTTGTTCCTTGAAATCTATGGCGAATAACAACAGGTTCAAAACAACGGGAAATCATATCAAATATGTGGAGGCACATTTGGTTAACACGACTCATGAGTTGAGGAAAATTTGGGAGCTTAGCTGCAGGAATTCCAATCGGAGGTCAAGGATTTGAAATTTGAGATGAACGCGAAGATTTCTGAAATAAATGGAACTTTTATGGAGGTGCTGGTGGTATTGAAGGAATTGCAGAAAGGCAAGGAGACAACAATGGAGACTGGGAGCGCAAATCGAAGCTAATGCAGGGGTATGACATCATCATAAATGTCGGCAACTGGATCCGGTCATGCTATGCAAGGTAATGTCCCTGTTATTAACAACCCTAGGATTATGACTGAGATGATTGGAAAAATAAAATTGGGTTGAGTTATGGAAATAACCAGTCTAAGATCGATTTAACTGTATTTTTTGGAAGCCGGTTGAATAGCTTATGAAGTGTGGTAAAATTTTCAACTATTACCAAATATTTGCTCCCCAGGGACTTGAAGCCATTGAGATATATCTAGAAGGTAGGGTTGAATTTTGGTATCAAAATGAAAGGGGATTAGGAGGATGACTACTTGGAATGAATTTTGTGAGGTTGTGTTGAGGAGATTTTCATATGTAAGAGGTTGAGATGAGGTTGATAAATTCTATAAGTTGTACCAAAATTGAACCGTGAGGGAGTATCATGGGGTATTTGAGGAGCTATGATCCAGGATTGTCGTTAAACACCCATATTTGTCGGAGAGGTACTTCATGTCTAGCTTTGTGAGCACATTAGAGATGAACTTAATAAAATGGTAAAAATGTTTAAACCATAATCTCTACGTGAAACAATTGAAGTAGCTCATCTTCAGGAGTTGAATTTGGAAGCACATAACAAGAAACATAGGAATTTTGGTATTGCTACTCAGAATTCTATTGCTAGTAAGCATAGTATGGATAGTGGCAAATGGAATAACACTGATGTAAATACTGCTTATGATAAGCCATCATGGAGACCAACTTTTGGGGAAAATAACAAGAAGGGGAATTGATATAAAATCATTAAAGATTTTATATCAATCGTTTGGCTAAATTGGTTAGAGAATTGATATAAAATCATTAAAGATCCATGATGGGAGGTTATCAGTTAGATAGATTGATCATATTGGTTGTAGTTGAGCTGCGTTTGACAGTCTTTTGTTTCTCTTCTCATTCTATACAGTTTCGTAATTTCTCTTCTATAATTTTAGTCATAACAAGCGGTATAAGAGCAACTTATTCCTTGGAAGCTATGGTGGATAACACCATATTCAAAACAATGGGAAATCACATCAAAGACGTGGAGGCACATTTGGTCAACACGACGTAGGTGTTGAGGAAAACTTTGGAGCTCAGCTGCAAGAATTCCAATAAGAGGTTTAGGATTTTAAAAATGAGATGAACATAAAGATTTCCGAAACAAATGGAACTTTTATGAAGTGCTGGTAGTGCTAAAGGAATTGCAGAAGGCAAGAAGACTGGAAGCGCAAATCAGAGCTCAAGAAGGGTAAGACATCATAAAAAATGCCATCAACTGTATCCAGTCATGCTATGCGAGGTAATGTCCTTGTTATCAACAACCCTAGTATTATGAATGATGATGATTGGAGAAATAAAATAGGGTTGAGTTATGGAAATAACCAGTCTAAGATCAATTTAACTATATTTTCTGGAGATAAACGGGTTGAATGGCTTAGAAAGTGTGGTAAAAATTTTAACTATTACCAAATATTTGATCCCCAAAGACTTGAAGCTATTGAGATATATCTAGAATGTAGGGTTGATGTTTGGTATCAAAATGAAAAGAGGATTGGGAGGATAACTACTTGGAATGAATGTTGTGAGGCCGTGTTAAGGAGTTTTTCATATGTAGGAGGTTGGATGAGGTAAAATAATTTGATAAGTTTACCAAACTTGAGCCGTGAGGAAGTATCAGGGAGTATTTGAAGAGCTACGATCCCTAATTGTTGGTAAACACCCATATTTGTCGGAGAGGTACTTCATGTGTAACTTTTTGAACGCGTTAAGAGATGAACTCAAGAAAATGATAAAACTGTTCAAACCATAATCTCTACTTGAAACAATTAAAGTAGCTCATCTTGAGGAGTTAAATTTGGAAGCACGGAACAAGAAACCTTGGAATTTGAGTATTACTACTTAGAATTATATTTCTAGTAAGCATAGTATGGATAGGGCAAATGGAGTAACACTGATGTAAATACTGCTTATGATAAGCCAACATTAAACCAAATTTTGGGGGAAATAACAAGAATGGGAATGACAGGTTTAAACGAATCTCTCCTCAGGAGCTGCAGTATAGGAGAGAGCACAATTTGTACCATAATTGTGGGGATACGTTTACATTGGGGAATAACTGCAGGTTCAGACAAGTCCAACATATTATGGGTTATGAAACAATTAACCAGGGTGAGGTTCTAGTGGAAGAAACTGAGGGTTATGATGATTTCATTGATGAAGAGCCTGAATTAATTCTCTGAAAACTGTAGGAGGAAATAAGGATTCTCGAAGTAATGCTCTTACAATGTTTGGGAAGTTGCACGAAGTTCTAATTAGCATAATGTTAGACACAGGATTGACTGATATCTTTATTGACCCAACACTAATTTACACAGTGGGGTTACCTATGATTAGAACAAGACCTTTCCTCGTCACCATTGTGGATGGGAGGAAGGTTTATAGTATAAGTCTCTGTCCACAGGTTTTATGGAGTGTGAAATACCGTGACTTTTTGTTTGATTTAAAAGTAATGGAGTTTAAGGGAGTGGACATGATATTGGGAGTCGACTGGATGAAGTACTTTAGTCTGTTAACATTTGACTTTAGAGCTCAGAATGTGTCATTCTACAACTAGGGATATCACCTGGATGATGCAAGGATCAATTGAACCTTCGGAGTTGATCAAACATATGAAGTCTCAAGATGATAGAGGGATGACTTAGAACTGGTTGTGAGATTGTGAGAAGAGGAAGGTTTACATGGTGATAATGACTCGAGAGGATGAGGATTTGGAGCAAAAGAAAACCTGCTTGAAGATAGGAAGAGAAGTACCAAAGTAAGTGGAACAACATATTCAGGTAGGAATCTGCATCAGGGCTGGGAACACAACATTTGATGTTGCTAAGGTAAATAATATTGTTGGATTAACAGGGGATATTGAAGGTTTTAGAGATGCAGTAGTGGAGGAAACTGCGGGGACAAGAGCAGACTAGGGTACAACAACAAATACTGAAAGTTTGAAGATTATTAAATTGCCAGTTCCAGAAGATATCAATCATGCCTCCTCTTATTTCTATGATGCTTTTTCTTTACCTAAAGGGTTACCTCCCAAAAGGAATGTGAATCACCATATTAACCTAAAATCTAACTCACAACCTTTCAAAAGCAAACCCAACAGGTACCCCTCATGCCTATGAAGCACAGATGGAGAAACAAGTGAAGGAATTTCTTGAAAATTAGGTGGTACATGTCAGTAATAGTCCTTATGCTTCTCATGTAGTTTTATCGAAGAAAAGAGATTCAACTTGGAGGATATGTATAGACTATAAGAAATTAAATGATTTTACTGTTAAGGATTGTTTTTCCTTTACCTATTATTGATGAACTCTTTGACGAATTGGATGGAGCTAAGTATTTTTTTTAAAAAAAAATAGATCCTAGGTCAAAGTACCACCAAATTAGGGTTAGAAAGGGAGATGTGAAGAAAATGGCTTCCCAAACTCATCACGATCACTTTGAGTTTATAGTGATGCCTTTCAGTTCACTAATGCACCAGCCACATTTCATGAGTTGATGAAATTTAGTTTCAGTCAATATCTTAGGAAATACATCCTTGTTTTCTTTAATGATATTTTTAGTGTATAGTAATAATTTGGAAGAACATTGTGAGCACCCGAGGTCCGTCTTGGAGATTTTACAGCAGCTTAAACTATATGAGAAGTTGTATAAATGCGTATTTGTTGTAACTCAAGTAGAGTCCATGGGATATGTTATTTATTTAAGAGGGATGGAAATGGATGGGAGTGAGGTTGAAAGCATTCTCCATTGGCCTATACCAAGGACTAGTAAAAGAATTTAGAGGGTTCTTAGGGTTGACGGGGTATTTTAGGCAATTTATCTCTAAGTACGGGGTTAGTTGTAAACCTCTACACAACTTGCTCAAGAAGGATTCTTTCAAGTGGAATGAGAGTGCAACAGAAGCATTTGATCATCTAAAAAAGAAAATAACATCTGCCCTAATTTTGAAAACACTGGATTTTAACCAACCCTATGTAATTGAGACAAGTGTGTGTAATGAAGGGATGGGAGCTATTTTGATGCAAGAGCATAAATCTATTGCATTTTTTAGTAAGGCATTTTTTCAAAGAAACAAAGGGTTATCTATATATGAGAAGGAATTACTAGCTTTGGTTATGGTCGTAGATAAATGGAGCCATTACTTGGTTGGAAACCATTCTATTATTAGAACACACCATAGGAGCTTGAGGTATTTTATTGAGCATAAACTAACCCACGCTTTACAACATAAGTGGGTGACAAAATTACTTAGCATGAGCTTTGAAATACAATACAAGCCTGGTAGCTCTAACAAGGAAGCATATGTGTTATCAAGGAGACCACATTCGGTATGTGACATTTCAGCTATAGAGAAAACAGTGGAATGGTTGGGGGCATGATTTTGAACTCAGTAAGGAAGAAGATATATTAGATTATGAATCTGAGCAGGAACCAGTATGACTGTGGAACTGATTGAAACACTAACTGATTAAAGGGAATTTGTTGAACCTCTTGCTGATGGTAGGGAATATACAGAATTGAGGAAATGTGTAGTATGTTCACTGACTAAGAATAACAATTTATACTCAACATTAAGAGAATTTGGTGATAAGCAACTCATGCAAAGTCAGGAACCTGGATTGTCAGTTTCAATGGTGTAGGGAAGCCTTAAGGAAGTAACATCACTCATACCGATACGGATGAATCATATTGAGAAATATTATAAGAGGGACACTGAGAGTTAAGAATTGATTGCTTTAGTGGTCTTGGGAAACACAACCGTTGCAAGTTATTAATATGCCGGGGTATTTTGAAACTAAAAAACAAAATTATAGTGGGGGATTCTAACCATATAAGGAGGGAGATCATGAAGACAATGCACGCCTCAGATAGGGGGTCATTCGGGGCAGTCAGCAACAATGAAGAGAGTTTTGCTTTATTTTATTGGTCGGGTATGGAGGGAGATATAATGATTATATCAAGAAATGTGATACCTGTCAAAGAAACAAAGTTGAACATTGTTTGAATTCAGAGTTGTTACAGCCAATCCCAGTACCATCTCAATCTTGGTCTCAGATAAGCATGGATTTTGTGGAGTGATTTCTTACGTCCAACAATAAAGATACGGTTTTGGTGTTCATTAACATGTTCACAAAGTATGGTCATTTTATTGTTATGCCTCATCCTTTTTCATCTCCTCAAGTGGAAAAATGATTCCATAATGAGATGGGTAGATTTCATGGATTTCTTGAGTCTACAATCACTGACAAAGATAGGTTATTTACAAATAATATTTTGGAGGGACTTGGTGTCTCTGATGAGAGTGCAACTCAGGTTCAGTTCAACTTACCACCCACAGTCCGATGAGCAAATTGAGAAGGTAAATCAAGTTTTAGAGAATTATCTCTGTTGTTTTTGCGGTGATAAAACAAGTTATTGGGGTGAGTGGTTGTCGTTGGTGGATTGGTTGTACAATACATCATACTATTCTAGCATAAAAATGATGCCCCTTGAAGCTTTATATGTAGTAAAGCAGTTGCCCGTTCCTTTAGGAATCTTCAGGGATATGTTGATACTTGTTGCAACAAATATTTTGCACCAACGAGAAGGTGTAATTCAGCTCTTGAAGAAGCATCTTCAACAGGCTCAAAGTCGGATGAAACAATTAGTGGATGCTAGGAGATCTGAAAGGAAGCTAGAAGAAGGGGACTGGGTACTTCTAAAATTATAGAAGTACAAACAATAGTCTGTAGCTGCTAGAGAGGGTATGAAGTTGGCTCCTAAGTTTTTAGGACCCTATAAGGTACTCTAAGAGGTAGGAGAAATTTCTTACATGTTTGATTTACCTCCTACAAGTCGAGTAGACCATGTATTTCATGTTTCACTATTAAAGAAGTATGCAGGGAACCACCCTCCTGTTTAAACTGAGATCCCAAAAGAGGATTATGGAGACTTTCTATTGCTAAAGCTTTTCAAGATTCTGTAAAGAAGGGTGCATGATAAAGGCTCAAGACAAGATATACAATGGTTAGTGCAATGAAAAAACTCACCACCAAAGGAAAGTTCTTGGGAGAGTGCTACTATTATTCAAAAAACAATTTCCTAACTTCCAAGCTTGGGGTCAAAGTTCATTATTAAGATGGTCTTTGTCATGAGTTCTAGGGGTACGATGGTCTTTTCTTTTATTCCAGAAATCAAACCTAGAAATTGGAAGTTGGGTCATGGAAAAGGAAAGTTAAAAGAGGAGGGAACAACTCTTAACTGAAAGAACTGAATTTCGTTAGCAACTGGTGAACATTGTTTTACTCGTCAAAATAGTATACAACTTGTAAAAAATAAAATTAGTATACCGGTAAGCAGAGTTGATCCCACGAGGAACAAGGCAATAATTATAAATATATCAACTATTTTGAAAACCTTTTTGTTGTAGCCACCACGCCTCATAATTATCAGGTCATCAACACGCTTTATCTTTCTAACATCTCTCTTCTGTATTTCTCTCTAAACGAATCCCTGTAACGGCTATTTCACTGTACCATTTCCGATCAATACTCACTCATCTCTCTCCCGCAACACTGTCCTGACCGAGCCATTACCGCCGCCATGACGGTGCCTCCGCCTAAGACCTTCTCCCAAGCTACTAAATCAAGAACACCGTCGATTGCCTATACCTTACCTACCATGCCGAACCTCACACCTACCACACAATATAAAGGTGAACTGTCAGTCCTGTACTTGCCGGACCAAATCCAAGCGCTAGCAGGTCACTACTCCATCGCCCTCATTGGAAACTTCCCAAAAGGTCGACCTACGATGGAGAAAATTGAGGGAAATCTGAAGACAATTGGTTTCTCCGGTAGTTATCAAATTGGGGCAATCGACCATCGGAATACACTGCTCAGATTTCAAGACAAGGAGGACTACCAGAGGTGCTGGATTAAGGGTGTTTGGTCGTTCAACGGAATTGCAATGAGGGTACTCAAATGGACCCCCGACTTCAAACCTCATATGGAGTCTTCCATCGTCCCAGTGTGGATCACCTTAAGGAATGTCCCGCTATACTATTATTACATCCCATCGATTGAGGTTATTAGTAATCAAGTTGGAGTGTATATCAAAATGAATTTGGCTACAGAAAGGCTAACCAAACCCTCTGCTATGAAAATATGCATCCAAGTTGATTTACAAAGCCAGCTGCCTAAATTCATCAGGTTAGGTTCAATTATGGATAATGAGAAGTATGTGATTGAGTATGAGAATCTACCTGTCTACTGTGGTTAATGCAAGAAAATATGGCATGAAGTGTCTAACTGTAGAATGGCTAATCCAGATTTGGCTAAAAAAAATTATTTCAGGGCTAGGATTCCACAGAATGATAAGAATGAAGAGGGAATTTGGAAACAGGTCTCAGAACATCCGAAACATACATCTTGAATTATAGTCTCACAAAAGCAAAAACAGTATGATAACTAGATACTAGCAAGGACTGATATACATGAAAAAATGATCTTAGGAAAGATATCTCTGGCACACATGGATCTCCAATTTCACCAATCAGTAGCTCCCT
>JAULKM010007175.1:0-15017 GCA_032355605.1 Rubia tinctorum | reverse complement strand
ACCCCGACTTGCCACTATCTACTTAATTGTATTTAGTAAGCATTTAGGGCTTATAAATTGTATCTTTGAGAGGTACGACAATGACCTTCAACCGGTTTTATCGGAAATTTAAAGGCAATTTCTAAGTGCCTTTAATGGTTCCGCCTTTAATCGATAGGAACACAAGGCGGTTCCGAGAACAAAATTTAAAAGTCGTTAACAAAGTTGGTTTTTAACCGCCTTTTATTAAGGCAAGGAACCACCTTTAATTGTTTCCGAACTTGAAAACTTTTGTATGTACGTTGTAGCTTGCACATATTTTCGATCTCGGAAAATTTCCTAATTTCGAGCTCGGAAATGATTAATCGCTATGTTTTGACTCTTTGAGAAATGAAATGTAATTTCTGGACTGTGAAATTGTTTATGGTATGATATTTCCGTACTCGGAAATGTCATTCTAACCAATGGAAAATGAAAATCAAAGAGATGAAATACTTTCCAAAGTCGAAAATAGAATCTGGTGTTATGGTATAAATTTTGTTTCATAAATTTTACTGGGACGGAAACATTTTTGACACACAACCACAATTTATAAACAATACAAGTTATCATGTTGCACCTAAACAAACATTTAAAGATAACGCTAAACGAGCAACACTCTGTACATAGGATTAGAAATCACTGCAAAACTATTCCGACATTTCTAAGGTTAAATGTTTATCTAACTTGAGTGTCCCTACCAATATCAAAATTCCCCACTGTTGCGGACCGATTGAGAATTAGTTGCCAAGTCAATGAATTCCACGCATTGTTGATATCATCTTGCGAGTAGTGTTTCCCATCCTTTTAGAAAATCTTATGATTACATTACATTATTAAATATTTGGCATAGGTTACTTAGAAAGATTACCACGAACATTTGTACACTTACTCATAATATTTGACAAACCCCACCTATAATAAAACTCATGAAATGACACAGTGTGAACCCTAGCTAACATCATGACACTAAAATTTTTATTTTGGTCATTCTAGTTCAAAAATAGCAAACCCTAGCCAATTATTGAAGTAAGGATTTACCTATATGATCAATCAAAGGGAATGAAATACTTATTCATAACTTCTATCTATACATCAAACAAATCCCTTGAAAAAAACAAAAAATTATATGAGAATTTGGAGTAGAAGAGAAATGGGAAGGAAGACATACCTCCAATCTTCAACAAATGAACTTTTGAAGTGGTAATGGAAGGGATTGTAGTGTAGGGTCTGGGAGGTTTTTTGGAGAGAAAGTCCCGCTTTTTTCAAATGAGTATTAAATGCCCATTTGAAAGCCTTTATGGATATTTTTTTGTGATGCGAAGGATTTCCGAGTTCGGAAACACCTACGAATAATTTTTTCCGAACTCGGAAAGTACTCGTCAATATAGTATATAGGCTGGACCTATTTACGAGCTCGAAAACTCTTTTCCTCAATTAAAAAATCAGGTTATAACGAGCTAGTCATTCGAATCCCCAAATCTAAACCGTAGATTGGCCCAACACAAAACCCCCAATTCGAAATTCTTGTTAATCTCTAACCCTACATCTATTCACAATTAGCTGTAAGAGCACGGGCGTAAATTCAAAGGCAAGAGATCAGAACCTTCGTCCGGTCATGGAGATTGAAAAACCCCTAAAATTCTTCTATGATACAGCCAAGCAAAGGTATGTCACATTTTCGAAGAGGAGAGTTATAAATTCGAAGGCTATATTCGCATCGTTCATAGGAAAATTAAGCTTAGACTATTTGCTCGCACATTTCAAAACTAACCATTTAGAGAAATTGCTTTGTATGGATGAACTCGTTCATGTCGACGAAGTGATACAATTTTATGCGAATTTGGGCCAAAGTAGGAACAATCGTGATTTGACTAGGGTTAATGGGAAAGACGTATCTGTGACTACTTATACAATTAATGCAGCCTTAGAGTCCCCCTACACTACCCTAGAGAAATTAAGTCCCGAAGACCCCAATGGTCTCTTTGAAATTTATCACACACATGTTTGGCCGGGCGTGAGCGAGACTACTCTACTTTGTCCGATCGTTATAGCTAGGAAATATTTTAGGAGGGCGGACAGTGATGTGGGAACGATAGAGAGCTATGATATCAGCGTGTTGACCGTAGAGCAGCGCCTAGTGTATGAGTGGATATGTCTTAATGTTTTGCCCACAGATGGCCACACTTGCGAACCGAACATTACTAACCTGATGTTATTTTACTATGTCATTGAGGGGGTAAAGATAAACCCCGAGTATGTCATTATCTCATTCATGTTGAAGGCCGCTCAAACGAAGAAGAAAGATCTCCCTTACAGCAGTTTGATAACTGCAATGCTGAAGAAGATGAGTGTAATTCCTAAGGATAAGACTCTTAGGATGGAATACTACGACGAGAGGTGATTCCAACCTAATCAACTTAGTCTCGACTTCGATGACAAGTGGGAGTTCCATCCAATACCAAGTGAAAGAGCTAATTTTGCCAAGAGAGCTTGCAAAGGCGATACACAAATAAACGAGGCATCGAGCTCCCGTACGTGATACGTTTTTTAGTTATTGTTGTCATTTAAGTTCAAAATGTATATTATAAATTTTTTAAACCAATTAATTTTGTTTATTATTGATTTACAAATACCGGCAGCATTAGAAAGCTAGGTTGACCAAGTATTTAGACCGTATGCTTGCCAACATGACCGAGGCGCAAGATATGTTGACCAGTGTCCTTTCCCAGCACGTCGTGTTTCTGGAAGCCCAAAGCCTCCATCTCCAATTGAGCAATGATGACGGCCGCCTAACTTCGGGCTGGTATTCTCAGAGAGTGAAGATGAAGATGATGATGATGGTGATCATGGCGGGGATGATGGAAACAGGGGGTCAAGCTGTTGAAAAAACATCGGGGCTAAAGATGGGGTGGGACTCTATCATTGATAAAACGATTGGGTAGAAGATATTGGATAACATTTGGAAGTTTAGTATTTTTTGAGTATGTTTATTGGATAATGTGTTTGATTGATGTGTTTTAAAGTTTTTCAGGCTTTGGATTAAAATGTATTGGATGAAACATAACAATGTGTTTAAAGTGTGTCAGATTCATTGGATTAAAGTGTGTTGGATGAAAGATAACAATGAATTTAAAGTGTGTTGGATTCTTTTTAAAGCTTTGGATTGTCTCATTGCATTGACAATGTTGTCTCATTGCATTGATTTCAAAGTATTTTCTTTTTATTTGGCTCGTGTTATAAGTTGTGAAAATGTAATTTGTGCTCCAAACATTGAGCCTCTAACTTCAAAAGTTTTCTTTACAACATAAAGTAAAGACACATTTCCGAGCTCAGAATAGTATCTTGCCTTTGAATTTGTTGGCCAGACATGTTTACGAGCTTGGAAATAATTTCTTTTCATTTAGACATGTATTTTCGATGACCTTTCCGAGCTCGAAAAATGAGTTTTCGAGCTCATACCTCTTTTCCAAAGCACCTCTGGAAAATTCAAAGCATCATTTTCCCTCTAAAATTACTTTCTGAACTCTAAAATCAATCGTCTCCATAATGCTTAGTGAAGGTTCAAGCCACGGAAACACGAGATCACGTTCAACCAGCCACAATGCCGGTTTTGATGACAAAAGGTTCGTTTATCAATTTGCTTAAAATAGGTACGAGGCATTACATAAAAAGAGATACATAATGAGTATCTAGCTATGGGGTTGGCCAATCCTCTCAAACAATTTAGTGAACAACATGTTGAAAATTTGCTTTCGTGTGATGAAAAGTCATATTTTTATTTGAATAGGCAATTTTATGCTAATATGCGGGAATTGGGAATGAGGATTACAGTACTAGATTTGGCAGAATTTAGATCTCAATTAGCCAATGGAGTATTAATAAGCTATCAGGCTGTCCATACACACATCCCGAATTTGTTTTCTTGGAGGATCTCGATGGTCCATTAGATGATTGCTACCCTCGAGAGACGTGGCCGCTAGAAGTTGATTACTTCTACATTGACCCCGTGGAGTGTAGTGAGAGGTACTTCCATCAGGATAGATTGAATTTAAGGAAATTCGAGTCGTTTGATCTAACCCTTTTGAGCATAGATACCATTATCACGTATGAGATCATTAATGGGAGTTTGGTTCCCTCGGGCAGACACTTAACTGGGCCTAATTACTTAACCCTTATGTTATTCTATTTAATAATTGAGGGTAGAAAAATCAATCCCGGAGCGGCTATATTTAGGCATATGCTACATTTTGCAACATCGAAGAAGGTGTTGACACGCCTACCGTACGAGAGTCTAATATGTTGAGGGATTGGTTTTACAAGGGGAGGAAAAGGGGCCAAAGTATTTTGACAAGACATACTTCGAGAACAAGCGATGGGTGTTGCACGATCTTAAGTGGTTTTATAAAACCACGGAAGCTCCCGAGGCGAGCAAGAGGCCACACATTGAGAAATGTTAGTCGCAAATGAGTTTACGTTGATATATTTTGCTTCATTTTCTTTATTGTTTTATTTATTGTTTAAATAATTCATATGTTGATCACTATACTTTGTAGGTACTGAAAAGTCATACCTGAAAGGCTTCAAGGATTGCTACAAATGGATGCGCAAGGAATTTTGCACCATGAAAGCTAAGATTAGGTTCCTTGAAAAATCTGAGCGAGCTTATGAGCACCACCTCGCATCAACCTCCCGATTGGACAGATCAACTTCAACCAACGACATTGAAGATGTCGAAGAATGAACTTTCAAAACTTTATCATGTTATTCGTATTTGATATGATTATTGAATGTTGAATTCATTTTTGAGATGACTGTTATTCGTATTGAATATGACTATTGAATGTTGAATTCATTTTTGAGATGACTGTTGGATTTTGTTAACTTTGGGATGACTGTAGTGCGTATTTGAGATGACTATTTGACATGATTTCTAGTTTTGCATTTTCATGAAATTTGAATTATTTCAAGAAGTAAATTTATTTTCTATGCTATAAGTTAATAGAATCATGTGAATTATCCACAATGTTTAAGGAATAATTGAGGTTTGTCTTCAAAAATTTAGTGTTTTATGGCATATAATGAAATGTTCGTATTTTTATACAACTAAAATGGGCCTTTTCCGAAGTCGTAAACCTTTTTCATATTAATGGAGACATGATAAACGTATTCCGAACTCGGAATGCAGACACGAACAATTAACGAGTTCGGAAAATGTATCTGCTCTTTGTACTATGGAAACCACACGGTTTCTGAACTTGGAAAAATCATTCTTTCCTACTTTCCAAACTCGGAAAAGGGTCATTTTAAAGGCGATTTGGCAAAATTGCCTTTAATTACGGTTAATTAAAGGAGGTTATACCTTGAACCACCTTTAAGTAGTTCTAATTAAAGGCGGTTATTGAAAAACTGCCTTTATTTGACCCAAAACCGCCTTTAATTTAAATTAGGGGGAAACAACATGAATTTTCGAGTTTGGGAATGACAATTAAAGCCAGTTTTTGGAGAACCGCCTTCCATTGCTGCCTTTTATAGAACGTTCTCTACTAGTGGTATATGTTATGTCATAGGCCATCCGTGTCAATGATGTCCTATTAGAGACGATAGCATGCTTGAAGTTTTTGCAGGTAGGCATATTCAGTAGCATAATCTAGAAAAGGGAGTATATTTTTTGATTCATAAGAGAGATGTTTCCTTCTTCTTTGAGGGTCGATCCTCATAAGTGTTGTAAGAGAAATACTAGAATCCTTGAGAACTATTTTAAAAACAATATGGGAGAGAGATAGTTTAGTGGACGATAAAGATATGCATGAGGGGTTTATTTTTTCCCATGGAGTACTCAAATGATGATTTTCCATTGCAAATGATGGCATATATAAGTGATACCGTGGGCAGGGTAGTGGGGGTCCGCTTCATCAATAGTTTTTTATCCATATTTGAATCGCCTGAACCCAGCAATGTAACATGATGCACCCCAAGAGGCACATGGACTACAACTCCCAAATGGACATGTCAAAGGAAAAAGAGGGAAAGAGAATGTTTTGGGATCATCAGATATGGGGGGAGGGGGTAATCTATGGGGAATGTTTTGGTTATCTCTGCCTATTCAGACGGTATTTCCACAAGAAGCTCCTGATGAAGGAGATTATCGTGGAGGAAATGGATTTGTTTTAGTCCAAGATAGTCTGCAAATGGATATATTTTCCATCGCAACGTAGTCATTTGATTCTACAGATCTTTTGTTAGATAAGGTGAATGAGGAGCAATTGAATACTCAAGTTTTGTTGGTCAATCATCCTCAACACTATTCACATACTAACAGGGGAAGCCATTGAGATTGTGGGGAATAAACAATACCAATGGATGGGCATAGTTTACCACCAAAATGGATAGACGGGCTCAAGAAAGAATAATATATAATACTGAGAAGGGAGTTCTTTCTTTTGGTTGGGGGTTGACCCCAATTGGATGCTCGGTGGAGCTGCTACCAGGAATGGAAGCAAAGGGGAGGTCCTCGGGTGGATTTTATTTTGTGATATATTGTTATTCGGAAATTGAAAAAAGAAAAATTTAAAGGATGCATTATCATAATGCGTCTTCTACCTGAAATATATATATTATTATTTTTTGTCCGAATTTATTTTTTTAGAAAATTTGAAAAATGAAGAGGCATTTTGGCATTTTCTCCAATCTTGACATTTTCTCCTTACTGTTACTCCAATCTTGGCATTTTTTCTTGTAATGTTCACTGCATGTGGGATGACTTGTGGTTCACTCCCAGCTTTTGTACGTTGTGTTTCGATATAACAAACCATCCATTCGGAACCTCTCCGTTAATTTAATTTTGTTTTTTAATTTATTAAATATACCAAAAATTTTATTTAAAAAATAAAGAGGACGCATTCTTGAAATGCGTCGTCTAATTTTTATTTAATTTAATTTAATTATTTTTATTTTAATAATAAATATTATTTCTTAATTAATTGAAATTCATAATATTTTAATATAAATATATATTATTTTCTTATAAATCATTAATTTGTTATTTTATATTATACATAAATATGATTTTATTTTATATAAATATAATTATTTTATATACAATTGTAATTGAATTATGCTTTATAATTATTTTATAATTTTTAATTATTATTCGTATAAAAATATTATAATATTATTTTTCGAGTAGTATATGGGTCGAATTCAAACAAAAATATAATTTTTATATGAACTCATTTTTTAATAATATTATTATTTCCTAAATAAGTGAAATTCATAATATTTTAATATAAATATATTATTTTCTTATAAATTTTTTATTTTATATTATAAATAAAAATGATATTATTTTATATAAATGTAAATATTTTATATACTATTGTAATTGAATTATGCTTTATAATTATTTTTTAAAAAATTAATATTTTAATTATTATTTGTAGAAAATATTATAATATTAATTTTCGAGTTGTATATGGATCAAATTTAAATAAAAATATAATTTTTATATGAACTCATTTTTAATAACAATATTATTTATTTTATATACGATTTTAATTGAATTATGCTTTATAATTATTTCATAAATTATATTTAATCATTATTTTTATAAAAATATTATAATATTATTTTTTGAGTTGTATATAGGTCGAATTTAAATAAAAATATAATTTTCATAAGAACTCAGTTTTTAATAATAATATTATTTCTTAAATTTGGGATAGAAATACTGCGGCATTAATATTTTCGATGAATCGGCAACAAGATGCGGGAACGGAACAGATTTTTGGTTATAGTTTTTGGCAACAACCTTTTATAATTGAACGTGCAACTATAACCCTAGATAGTTAATGTAAGTGCAACTATATCCAAAAATCTGTTATTAAAAAACGAAAGGGAGAAAAAAGAGAGAAGGAAATGGAGCAAAAGTTGAAGGAAAGGAACAAAAAGGACCAAATTGAAGACGCATTACCATAGTGCGTCTTCATGTTATGGTTAACAAAAATAAAAAGACCGGTCAAATAAGCACAAAACAAAATGAAAATGGACAAAAATACCAAAAAGGTAAACCGCATTTCGATAATGCGTTTCTTGCATGCCATGGTTAAAAAAAGAGAAAGACCGGTCTAACAAGCACAAAACATAAATGAAATCGGACAAAAAATCCGAAAAAGGATAAACCGCATTTCCATAATGCGTTTCTTGCACGTAACCATTTAAAAAAAATTAAAAAGGTGGAGGATGCATTTTCGAAATGCGTCCTCCCTAATTGCATCCACCCCACGTACTGTAGATCTAATCTTGGCATTTGGGGAATCTTGCTGAAGAAGTTAGGGTTAATGTAGAGAATATGGAGAAGAAAGCAAAATCAAGTGAAAAATCCAAGCGATCTATGTTTGAACAAATCATAGATGGCTTTTATGAAAAGACAGTAGAGGATCAAGGTTTGATTCTACTTTAGTTGTCACGAAAAATAAGTTCAAATTGAATAGCCGGATCAAATGTCTAGGGTTTTAGTTTAAAAGATGATTTTTTTTGCTTTTTTAGGCATAAAAGGGGGATAGTGGACAACAAGTTCAGGGATTGGAAGAAGAAAGCACCGAACAAATGTATAAAGAGGAAGCCCAGAGAGTGGATAACAAGAAGACTGAAGATTAGGGGTGGTAAATAGGCGGTCGGGTCGAATACGGGTTGGGTAAAATGGGTTTTTAAAAATATGAGTATGACCCATTTCGACCCATTTTATGATGGGTAAAAAATGAGTCGGGTCACATATGGGTTAGGTTGAAACCGGTCGACCAGCAGGTAAAATAATATTCAACATATGAGTAAAAAATGGGTAAATCCACGGGTTTTAACCCATTTATGAACCCGTATGGGTTTATATGCCAACCCACATAGATAAAACCCGCAGGTTTCAACCCATATAGTTACCATATGGGTTTATATAACAACACATATGGGTAAACCTGCGGATTCCAGCCCATATATTGACTCATATGCATTTATACACACCCATATTACCCATATGGGTATACCCGCGGTGAACTCTCAAACCTAACCAGCCCAACCCATATATTTCAAATACCCATTTAACTCATTACCCATTTTACCCATACCCACCAGAGATTAAAATAGATAACCCGTTTGACCCGCGGGTTACGGGTCTATTTTGCCACTCCTGCTGAGGATGGAAAAAAAGAAGAAAAGAGAAGCAAAAATATGAAGGGAAGGATTAAAGGGAGGAATTAAGAATACAAGAAAAGACCGAGGCTTAAGGAGAATGTACCAAATTTGCTATCCACATTGCAAAGAGAGTCTTAACGTGAGACTATAAGGCTCCAATTACATCCCCACAAAGACTATGGTCAACTAGTTGGTGTAAAGATGGAAGCCGCAAAGAATTTGTTTGATGGAGACAAAAGCTACAAAGCAAGAGATAAACCTTTGGCAGAAGTTAACAAATGTTTGTGCTCAAACTGGTTGAAACAAATAAAAATTTGGAGAAACAATTAAATATTTGGAGAAACGGCGGTGTTTTAGAATATTGAAGTTTGTTTGCAAGTTTTATTAAGTTTATCGTATTCCATTTTGGTTAAGGTGGTATATGAAACAATAACTACTGGTAACGCAGGGTTTGTGTATGGTGAGATAACTCTTTCAGACATGCCTTATGTGTGAAATTTCTATAGTTCAAGTATGTAGTGGTTTGTGATCGCACCTCCGGCCGGTGTTAGTCGGTGATTATATTCAGGTATTGTCTGAAGAAGACAAAGGAGGAGGAAATTCAATTCCTCTGAAATTCAGGACACCACTCCAGTAACTGTTGAAGGATTATGACTTAAAAGGAAGTTAGTAATGTAGGCTTATGGTATACTTGGTCTAATTAGAGAAAGACCACATATTTGGCTGTAAAAAGATTGATAGGGATTTTTCAAATAAGGAATGGTTAGATCGAAATATAAAGAAAAGAATAAACAAAATTATAATATAGACATCAGATCATTATGGTCTATCAATGTTAGATACTTTGCTAGCAATTAAGAAAAAAAGAGAAAAGTATCAAGAGTTGAGGCTTATTGGGAAAAAACATAAGCAAAAGGTATAGTTAGAAAAGTATTGAGAGAGATTTTAAGAACAAGGGTTGCAGATTTCAACAGAGGAACTGGACTTAAAGCCTAGAACTTTACTCGGACATTTATCTAAGTAGGACAAATAAAATTCTGAAAATCTAGAACATAAAATAAATAGGTGTATCAAGGAGCTATAGAAGTATCAACAAGACAATGGAATGGTAATAAGTCAGAGAAAAATAAAGGAAAATACAATCAATAGTTTTAGCCCCTATCTTCATTTTTTGTGTGTCGGGGGCCGGGGCCATAACTTTGGTTAAGCACCCCCTACACTTCAAGTAGAGTAGGATAAATTTATTCTTCTAAATTTCATTCTCCCTCCGTACTAGTTCAAATTGCACCACCGTCATTATCATGTTGTTTAAAAAACATGTTTGACTGACAATATGTTTAACTATGTAAAAAAAAGTTGATATTTAAAACCTACTTGTTACAACGAATTCAACAATATCACATACGATAATATTGTTGTTCATATATCTATTCAAATATGCAGTCTACATTGGATATAGAATAGTGTCAAAAAAAGTAAGTGTACAATTTGAACTGAGACAGAGGGAGTATGGAGTTTTATCAACTTCCTCGCGGAAGCTTATTCAAAAGAAAGTTAGCTGATAAGATGGTTTCTCCCCACATATTTTGTGGTGACCCAGAGCGTACGAGCATCACATTTGCCATCCCTATTAGAGTGTTATTTTTTTCCTTTCAACAACCTTATTAGATTGAGGAGAGTATGGTGGTGTGACTTCACGTATGTGGGGCACAAAATGAACCAAATGGTTCAACATATTCACCTCCACGATCACTTCTCCTCATTATAACTTTATTACTAAGTTGAGTTCATTTATAACTTTCATTTTTGCATTGTTTCTTCAAGGAGCTATAGAAGTATCAACAAGAAAATGGAATGGTAATAATTCAGAGGATAGTAAAGTAAAATACGAAGGAACTGAAAGCATTTTAAAAAATACAATTGGACTATTAACAGTAAAGGGCAAACGTGTATTGGCTCAGATTTTGGGAAAAAATACTACTTTTATCATAAGTGGGCAACTCGAAAGAAAATTAATAACATGATTCAAGCTCTAAACGATAGGAATAAGATATTAAGAGAATGTGAATACCCATTAATACATGAATATAAATACGAGGGTTTTATTAGACACGTGTTTATATTACTCCAACCATATTTGGGAGAAGAAATCAAGATAGCTATGAAGAGTATGAAGCCATGCCAAGCTCCAGTTTAGGAATATAATGTTGATAGTGCTAATTCCAAAGAAAAATATACCAACTATAACATAGGAGTTTCTATCATATTCTTTATGTATTGTCAAGTACAAGATTGTTGTGAAAGTGTTTGTGGATGAAATCAATTTTAAGAAGGATATCATTAAGAATCTGATAGAGAATTTGAAGGAAAAGTATAGATCATAGAAGAATAAGCTATTGAATCTTTCATAAAAGATTACACTTACAAAACATGTGCTTATAACATTGTCCATATACCATTTATGAGTGTTTAAGATCCCTAAAGATATTTTTGACAAGTTGGATAAAATTACAACACAATTTATATGGGTAGAATTGTTAGGTAAAAATTGTAATAACAAATTGCAAAAAAAATTAAAAACAAAATTTTGTAATAATTTAAAGAATTTTTTTCTTTAATTTAAAACCAAACAAGAAAATAATCGAAGCATGCTGCATAGTTTTCTTAAAGTGTATTCGCTCTTCCTCTGGTGTTGAAATAGATGAGCGTACACTTCTCATGATGCAACAACTTCAAAATATGCATCATACTCCAACGGTCTAGATTCAGGTGAACCAGAACTCGAATCTTTCTCTATCACCAGAACTTGGAAAAGATTAAAGAGAGGGAGAGTTTGAGTTGCAAGGAAAGATCAACTTAATATGTGGTAGGATTATTTTTTGTGTATGTCTTGAAATGAGATAATAAGGCTTGTTTATATAACTTCTCAATTGTGTAATTCCCCAATTATAATAATTATGAGAAATTAATTGATTAAATTTCATAACTATCAAGTCATTTATCTTCTTCTCACGAATTATACTTTGTGTAACAACCAAATCATTCATCTTCTATATGAATATATGTAACTTGAAAGTCATTATCTTCCATATATTATATGGATATGAATTACACTACATGTAACTATGAAACCATTCATCTTGCACATTATATGGACATGAAAATATGTAACTTGCAAGAGATTAATTTTTCACACATTATATTGAGAAACTTATTTTCCATACATTATGAACATGATAAATACAAATATTTAGTTATATAATTTCATTTAGTTATACATAATGTGATATCATAGTATCAAATTTATCCAATAATCCCCACATGAATGAAATTGAACTACACTGTTAATAACGATATTTTGACCCTGAGTTATCTGACGAAAGTTGACATGGAGTACTGGTTATGAATACTGCAGTCAATATTTGCACAGGATAGGTGGAGAGAACTTTAAACATTCCCTTGTGAAAAACAAGTCGACTTTACTGGGTGACCAATATCGACTTTACTGGGTGACCAATAGACTTTATGTTCTTGAATTGTTAGTCCGTTTGTGTAAATGATAACATATATCACACATATATCTCGTGGACTCAAATTCGGTTCTCATGGTTATGTCTAGTTTGGTAGTGAACATCTTCTGGGTTTTGTGAGAGTTTATAAAGGATTTAGCCCGATAATTCTCCTTTGAATCGACCCCACTCCTCTCTCACATAGATAAACTCTTACTTAAGAGTAACTCACATTACTCTAACATAAAGGAATCATTAAAAGCACAAATTCTTAACTTTTCCTACGATTGTCACTGTTTGCATCATAAAAATAGGACTGGGTAGCCCCCATAGTGACCTCACCAAGTCTTTAACTATTAGGTTGTCCTTCTTAACCAAGATCTAGAGATCTCCAGTCAACATGGTTGGGTTTTCCTTTGTCCCGGCCTTAAAATTTCATGGACTTAAGTCCCATTCCTTTAGATGTCTTCTCTACTTGGTCTCTATGTAACACTTTGGTTTGTGGATCCACAATATTTTTTTAGACCTTACAAAGTCAACACTTACGAATCTTTTTTTGAGATCTCTAGCATTTTATATCTCCGACATATGTGTCTGGTGGATTTGTTTTTGGAAATATTCATTCAAAATAGTCCCTCCATCCCACCCAAAGGTCTGTATTTCCCTTTTTCATATGTCCCAATCAAAAGTTCATATTTTGATGAAATTTATGATTGAAATTTGGTCAATTTATTTCAATTCCCCACTTTCAGCTGAAATTTAGCCACATTGGTATGTATATATAGACGTCCGTGCAAAAAGGTGATATAAACCTTTGATTGAGACGGAGATAATATCTTTTATTGTAATGTTAATAATTTTATACTTAAGGAAAATGGGGCGTGGGGATTATATAAAGGAAGTCTCATTTTAGACCGACTAACGGTTAGACTAATAATGAAAAACTTGTTTCAATAATTTTTAGAGTTAAATTATAATTATTTATATATTACAATACATTTTAGAAGTTTTTCAAAACTATAGAAATCTCGTTATAATAAATAAAAACAAATAACAAATCACCCTATTAGTTACCTCAATTATAAAATGAGCTCATCTAATGATTAATCAGTTTAAAATAAGATTTTGTGGATTATATATACACGTTTTTTGTGTTTTTTTAAAGAATAAAAAGTTACTAAAATCAACTTGGTTTCTTGACCACAATCCTTTTGTCTAATCATCCAGATAGTGATAAGTTAGCCTTAAGTCAGTTTAGGGGGCGATTTATTGTAATTTCTGCAAACTTTAAGGTGAAGGTGGCAGTAAATTGGATGGAAGATAAAGTGCAAAAAAAAAAGTTGAAAATCAACAATTACAATGTTTTGAAATAATTTGTAAAATATGTAATATTCTTATTGAAAAGTCACACCTATTTAAGATTTACTTTAAATAAGAATTTTAGTACAAGTTGGAGGTACTTTTATCAAGTGGTTCTCTAAGTTTCAATGGTCCACTTTTAAAAATTATAATTTCATTCCTATATTTTTTATACTTTTATTATTCGGTCATTTGATTTTAAAAAAAAACAATTTTATGCTCTCAGAAGATTCTACAGACTGCAAATATACTCTTTTTTCAACTGTCAAAATAATTTTTTAAATTATTTTTCTATGTCCCTTCACCGACAATCTTCACGCTCTACCGATCCTTTTTTTCGATAAGATGGATACGGTTCTGGTGGAATTTTGTTTGCAAGAAAATGAGAATTGTGGAGAAGTAGTAAGTGATTAGGTCAAATATTGCTTAGTCCAAACCTAATGAATGGACGGATGACCATAAAATGTGGTGTGCTTTTTCTTACACAAAAAGGTTTCCAGAAAATAGGTGGCGATAAGCATGGTGCGGGTACAAATACATGGGTGGCATCTGAATTTCCATGTTCCTGTATGGACTAAAGGCTTCTTTTACAACGCATTCATTTCTTACATTGACCTAAACAGGCCATGTCCATTTCAGATTATTTCAAATTTTAATAAATTCAACTCAATTTTTTCCACTTCTCAACTTTTCTCATCTCTTCTCAGATCTTCTCAAATAATCTCAACTTCAATCAACTCAACTTTTTCCTTCTCTTCTCAACTCTTCTCAACTCTTCTCAGCCATTCTCAACTCTTCTCAGTTCTTCTCAACTTAGTTCTAATAATTTCAGATTGTTTACTTTCAACTCCATTCAAATATTTTTAACTTAGAAAGTTCTTTAATCTATTTTGAATTTGAAACTTATAGCAAATGTTGTTCATATTTGAATGTATAAATTATTAT